>JAVSCE010006970.1:0-31143 GCA_032199065.1 Smutsia gigantea | reverse complement strand
GGGAAAGCAATGGCAGGTTAAGGAATATAATGGAATTCGGTGGATTGGAATGGAATCTTGTGAAACAGAATGAAATAGAATGAATTGGAAAGGAATGTTGTGTAATCGAATGGAATGTTATGCTATGAAGTGGAATGTTTATTAGTAGGACCAAATTTTAATGAATGGAATGGAATGTTATGCAACAGAAAGGGAATAATATGTTGAAATGGAATCGAATGTTATGGAATGTAATGGAAAGTTTGGCAATGCAATGGAAAGTTATGGAATGGAATGCAATACTGAGGAATGCAAAGGAATGTTGAGGAAAGGAATCGAACGTTATGGAATTGAATGGAATGTTATGGAATGGAATGCAGTGTTGTGTTATGGAATGGAATGTGGGGAATGTTCCAGAATGGAATGGAATTTTGTGGATTGCAATGGAATCTTATGCAATGGAATGAAATAGAATGTGTGAATGTAATGGGATGCTGTGAAATGGAATGGAATGTTATGCTGTGAATTGGAATGTTGATTAACAGAACTGAATATTAAAGAATGGAATGGAATGTTAGGTGAAAGAATGGGAATAATGTATTTGAAAGCAATCGAAAGTAATGGAAACGAATGGAATGTGGAATTCAAGGGAATGTTGTGGACAGGAATGGAATTTTCTGGAATGCAGTGGAAAGTTGTTGAAAGCAATAGAAATTTGGGGAAAGGAATGGAGGGTGAAGGAATGGAATAGAATTTTGTGGGATGGAATGGAATGTTATGCAATAGAATTGAATTGAATGTTTTAAATTGAAAGGATTGTTGTGTAATGGAATGGAATGTTATGGTATGAAGAGGAATGTTGTTTAATAGAAACGAATTTTGAAGAATGGAATGGAATGTTAGGTAATAATCGGAATAACATGTTCGAATGGAGTCGAATGTAATGGAATGGAATGCTGTGTTGTAGAATGGAATGGAATGGAATTCTGTGGAATGGAATTTAATGTTGTGGAAAGCAATAGTGTGTTGGTAGAGGAATGGAAGTTAAAGGAATGGAATGGAATTATGTGGATTGGAATGGAATCTTATGCAATAGAATGAAATGAATATGTTAAGAGGAATGGAATATTGAGAAATGGAATTGGACGTTTTGGTATGAAGTGGAATGTTGATTAATGGGATAAAATTTTAATGAATGGAATGCAATGTTGTGCAACAGAACGGGAATAATGGGCTGGAAAGGAATCGAAGGTAACGGAATGGAAAGGAATATTTTGGAATGCAATGGAATGTTAGTGAATGGAATGGAATGATGTGGAATCCAAAGGAATGTTGAGGAAAGGAATAGAATGTTATGCATTTGAATGGAATGTTATGGAATAAAATGCAATGCTGTGGAATGGAATGGAATGTTGGGGAAAGGTTACGAAATGGAATGGAATTTTGAGGATTGCAATTGAATCTTATGCAATAGAATCAAATAGAATGTTTGAAATCGAATGGAATGTTTTGGTATGAAGGGGAATGTTGATTAATAGAACTGAATTTTAATAAATGGTATTGAATGTTTTGTAACACAATTAGAATAAAGTGCTGGAATGGAATAGAATGTTATGGAATGGAAGGGAATGCTGTGGAATGCAAAAGAATGTTGAGGAAATTAATCGACCATTATGGAATCGAATGGAATGTTATGGAATGGAATGCAGTGTTGTGGAATTGAATGGAATGTGGGCAAATGTTACGGAATGGAATGGAATTTTGTGGATTGCAATGTAATCATATGCAATAGAATGAAATAGAATGTTTGAAATGGAATGGAATGTTGTGTTATCGAATGGAATGTTATGGTATGAAAGGGAATGTTGATTAATAGAACTGAATTTTAATGAATGGTATTGAATGTTTTGTAACAGATTTGGAAATAAAGTGTTGGAATGAAATAGAATATTAAGGAATGGAATGGAATGCTGTGGAATGCAATTAAAAGTAGTGGAAAGGAATCGAACATAGGGGAAAGCATTGGAAGGTCAAGAAACAGAATGGAATTTTGTGGATTGGAATGGAATCCTATGCAATAGAACGAAATAGAATGCTGTGGAATGCAATTAAATGTTGTGGAAGTGAATAGAATGTTAGGGAAAGCAATGGAAGGTTAAGGAATGGAATGGAATTCGGTGGATTGGAATGGAATCTTATGAAACAGAATGAAATAGAATGAATTGGAAAGGAATGTTGTGTAATCGAATGGAATGTTATGCTATGAAGTGGAATGTTGATTAATAGGAACAAATTTTAATGAATGGAATGGAATGTTATGCAACAGATAGGGAATTATATGTTGGAATGGCATCAAATGTCATGGAATGTAATGGAAAGTTTTGGAATGCAATGGAAAGTTAAGGAATGGAATGGAATACTGAGGAATGTAAACGAATGTTGAGGAAAGGAATCGAAAATTATGGAATTGAATGGAATGTTATGGAATGGAATGCTGTGTTGTGAAATGGAATGAAATATGGGGAAATGTTACAGAATAGACTGGAATTTTGTGGATTGAAATGGAATCTTATGCAATAGGATGAAATAGAATGTGAGAATGGAATGGGATGCTGTGAAATGGAATGGAATATTATGCTATGAATTGGAATGTTGTTTAATAGAACTGAATATTAAAGAATGGAATGGAATGTTAGGTGAAAGAACGGGAATAATTCATTTGAATGGAATCGAAAGTAATGGAATGGAATGGAATGTGGAAATGAAGGGAATGTTATGGACAGGAATGGAATTTTCTTGAATGCAGTGGAAAGTTGTGGAAAGCAATAGAAATTTGGGGAAAGGAATGGAGGGTGAGGGAATGGAATAGAATTTTGTGGAATGGAATGGAAAGTTATGCAATAGAATGAAATAGAATGTTTTAAATGGAATGGAATATTGTGTAATAGAATGAAACGTTGTGGTATGAAGGGGAATGTTAATTAATAGAACTGAATTTGATTGTATGGTATTGAATGTTTTGTACCAGAATTGGAATATAGTGTTGGAATGGAATAGAAAGTTATGGAATGGAATGGAATGCTGTGGAATGCAAAGGAATGTTGAGGAAAGGAATCGAACATTATGGAATCGAATGGAATGTTATGGAATGGAATGCAGTGTTGTGGAATTGAATGGAATGTGGGGAAATGTCACGGTATGGAATGGAATTTTGTGCATTGCAATGGAATCTCAAGCAATAAAATGAAATAGAATGTTTGAAATGGAATGGAATGTTGTGTAATCGAATGGAATGTTATGGTATGAGGGGAATGTTGATTAATAGAACTGAATTTTAATGAATGTTATTGAATATTTTGTAACAGACTTGGCATATAGTGTTGGAATGGGATAGAATGTTATGGAATGGAATGGAATGTTTCGGAATGGAATGGAAAGTAGTGGAAAGGAATCGAACATAGGGGAAAGCATTGGAAGGTTAAGGAAGAGAATGGAATTTTGTGGATTGCAATGGAATCCTATGCAATAGAATGAAATAGAATGCTGTGGAATGCAATTGATGTTATGGAAGGGAATAAAATGTTAGGGAAAGCAATGGAAGTTTAAAGAATGGAATGGAATTCGGTGGATTAGAATGGAATCTTATGAAACAGAATGAAATAGAATGAATTGGAAAGGAATGTTGCGTAATCGAATGGAATGTTATGCTATGAAGTGGAATGTTGATTAATAGGACCAAATTTTAATGAATGGAATGGAATGTTATGCAACAGAAAGGGAATAATATTTTGGAATGGAATCGAATGTCATGGAATATAATGGAAAGTTTTGGAATGCAATGGAAAGTTATGGAATGGAATGAAATACTGAGGAATGCAAAGGAATGTTGAGGAAAGGAATCGAACGTCATGGATTGAATGGAACGTTATGGAATGGAATGCAGTGTTGTGGTATGGAATGGAATGTCGGGAAATGTTATGGAATGGAATGGAATTTTGTAAAATGCAATGGAATCTTATGCAATAGAATGAAATAGAATGTTTGAAATGGAATGGGATGCTGTGAAATGGAATGGAATGTTATGCTATGCATTGGAATGTTTATAAATAGAACTGAATATTAAAGAATGGAATGGAATGTTAGGTGAAAGAATGGGAATAATGTGTTAGAATGGAATCGAAAGTTATGAAATGGAATGGAATGTGGAATTTAAGGGAATGTTATAGTCAAGAGCGGAATGGTCTGGAATGCAATGGAATGTTGTGGAAAGCAATAGAAATTTGGGGAAAGGAATGGACGGTGAAGGAATGGAATAGAATTTTGTGGGATGGAATGGAATGTTATGCAATAGAATTGAATAGAATATTTTAAGTGGAAAGGAGTGTTGTGCAATGGAATGGAATGTTATGGTATGAAGCGATATGTTGATTAATATGACCGAATTTTGAAGAATGGAATGGAATGTTATGTAATAATCGGAATAACATGTTCGAATGGATTCGAGTGTTATGGAATGTAATGCTATGTTGTGGAATGGAATGGAATGCTGTGGAATGGAAGGGAACGTTGTGGAAAGCAATAGTGTGTTGCTACAGGAATGGAGGTAAAGGAATGGAATGGAATTTTGTAAATTGGATTGGAAACTTATGCAATGGAATGAACTAGAATGTTTGCAATGGAAAGGAATGTTGTGTAATCGAATGTAATGTTATGATATGAAGTGGAATGTTGATTAATAGAACCGAATTTTAAAGCAAGATATGGAATGTTAGGTAACAGAACAGGAATAAGGTCTTTGAATGGAATTCAAATTTATGGCATGGAATGGAGTGTTATGAAATGTAATGGAATGATGTGAAAGCAATGGAATGTAGTGAAAGGAATAGAACATTGGGGAAAGCATTCGAAGGTCAAGGAATAGAATGGAATTTTGTGGATTGGAATGGAATCCTATGCAATAGAACGAAATAGAATGGTTGGAATGGTGTTCTGTGTAATGACATGGAGTGTTATGGTATGAATTGGAATGTTAATTAATAGAACCAAATTTTACAGAATCAATGGAATGTTATGTAATAGAATGGGAATAACGTGTTGGAATGGAATCGAATGTTAAGGAGTGGAAAGGAATATTGTGGATTTGAATGGAATACTGTGGAATGGAATTGAATGTGGGGAAAGGAATAGAAATTTAGGGAGAAGAATGGGAGCTTAAGGAATGAAATGGAATTTTGTGGTTTGGAATGGAATCTTACGCAATAGATTGAAATAGAATAATTGAAATGGAATGGAATGTGGTGTAATCGAATATAATGTTATCAGATGATGTGGAATGTAGAGTAGTTGGACCGAATTTTATTGAATGTAATGGAATGTTATGTAACAGAATGTGAATAATGTTTTGGGAATGATTTGAATGTTATCTAATGAAATGGAATGTTGTGGAATTGAATGGAAAGTAATGGAATGGAATGGAATTCGGAGAATGCAATGGAATGTTGTTTAAAGGAATATAATGTTGAGGAAACAATGGAAGGTTAAGGAATGAAATGGAAATTTGTGGACTGGAATGGGATGTTATGCAATAGAATGAAATAGAATGTTTTAAGTGGAATAGAATGTTGTGTATTGGAATTGAACGCTATGGTATAAATTGAAATGTTGATTAATGGAACCGAATTTTGAAGAATGGAATGGAACGTTAGTTAACAGAACGGGAACATGCTTTGGAATGGAATCGAATGTTATGGAATCAAATGGAATGTTGAGGAATTGAATGGAATGATGTGGAATGCAATGGAACGTAGTGGAAAGAAATAGAATATTAAGGAAAGCAATGGAAGATTAAATAATGGAATGGAATTTTTTGGATTGGAAAGAAATGTTATGCAAAAGAATGAAATAGAATAAATTGGAAAGGAATGTTGTGTAATCGAATGGAATGTTATGTATGAAGTGGAATGTTGATTAATAGGACCAAATTTTAATGAATGGAATGGAATTTTATGCAACAGAATGGGAATAACGTGTTTGAATGGAATCGAATGTAATGGAATGGAATCTAATTCTTTGGAATGCAATGGAAAGTTATGGAATGGAATGGAAATCTGTGGAGTGCAATGGAATGTTGCGGACAGGAATAGAATGTAATGGAATAAAGTGGAATGTTATTGAATGGAATGCAATGCTGTGGATTTGAGTGAAATGTTGGGGAAATATGACGGAATGGAATGCAATTTTGTGGATTGGAATGGAATCTTATGCAGTAGAATGAAATAGAATGTTTGAAATGGAATGGGATGCTGTGAAATGGAATGGAATATTATGGTATGAAGTGGAATGTTGATTAATTGAACTGATTATTAAAGAATGGAATGAATATTAGGTGAAAGAACGGGAATAATGTCTTTGAATGGAAACGAAATTTATGGAATGGAATGGAATGTGTTGAAATAGAATGCAATGTTATGGAATGGAATAGAATGCTGTGTAATGCAATTGGATGTGGTGGAAAGGAATATAATGTTCGGGATGAGATGGAATGGAATGCTGTGGAATGCAAAGAAATGTTGTGGAAAGGAATAGATATTGGGGAAACGAATGAAAGTTTAAATATGGAATGGAATTTTTCGATTGAAATGGAATCTTACGCAACAGATTGAAATAGAGTGAGTAGGAAAGGAATGTTGTGTAATCGAATGGTAAGTTATGTTATGAAATGAAATGTTCATTAGTAGGACAATATTTTAATGAATGGAATGGAATGTTTGCAACAGATGGGAATAACCTGTTGGAATGAAATCGAATGTTATGGAGTGGAATGGAATGCTGTCGTAATAAAGGAATGTTACAAAATGAAATGGAATTCTGTGGAATGAATGGAAAGTAGTGGAATGGAATAGAATGTTGAGAAAGGATTGGAATGGAATGCTGTGGAATACAGTGGAATATTGTGGAAAGTAATGGAATGTTGGGGAAAGGATTGAAAGGTTAAGGAATGCAATGGAATTTTGTGGAATGGAATGGCATGCTGTGGAAAGGAATGGAATGTTGTGGAAAGGAATAGAGTGTGGGGAAAGGAATGGAAGTTAATGGAATGGAACGGAATTTTTTAATTGGAATGGAATCTCATGGAATGGAATGGAAAAGAATATTTCAAATGGACTGGAATGTTGTATAATCGAATTGAATGCTACGGTACAAGGTGCAATGTTGATTAATAGAACCGAATTTTGAAGAATGGTGTGGAATGTTTTGTAAAAGAATGAGAATAATGTGTTGGAATGGAATAGAAAGGAATGGAATGCTTTGGAATGGAATGGAATGTTACGAAATGGAATGCAATGATGTGGAATGCCATTGAGAGTAGTGGAAAGGAATAGAACGTGGGTAAAGGGATGGAATGTCAAGAAAGCGAATGGAATTTTCTGGATTGGAATGGAATCCTATTCAATTGAATGAAATTGAATGTTTGAAATAAAATGGAATGTTGTTTAATTGAATGGAATGTAACGGTATGAAGGGGAATGTTGATTAATAGAACTGAATTTTAATGAATGGTATTGAATGTTTTGTAAAAGAATTGGCATAAAGTGTTGGAAATGAATAGAACGTTATGGAATGGAATGGAATTCTGTGGAATGCAATGGAAAGTAGTGGAAAGGAATCGAACATAGGGAAAGCATTGGAAGGTCAATGAATAGAATGGAATTTCGTGGATTGGAATGGAATCCTATGCAATAGAACGAAATAGAATGCTTTGGAATGCAATTGAATGTTGAGGAAGGGAATAGAATGTTAGGGAAAGCATTGGAAGTTTAAGGAATGGAACGGAATTCTTTGGATTGGAATGGAATCTTAAGAAACAGAATGAAATAGAATAAATTGGACAGGAATGTTGTGTAATCGAATATAATGTTATGCTATGAAGTGGAATGTTGATTAATAGGACCAAATTTTAATGAATGGAATGGAATGTTATGCAACAGAAAGGGAATAATATGTTGGAATGGAATCGAATATCATGGAATGTAATGGAAAACTTTGGAATGCAATGGAAAGTTATGGAATGGAATGGAATACTGAGGAATGCAAAGGAATGTTGAGGAAAGGATTTGAACGTTATGGAATTGAGTGGAATGTTATGGAATGAAATGCAGTGTTGTGGAATGGAATGGAATGTGGGGAAATTTACAGAATGGAATGGAATTCTGTGGGTTGCAATGGAATCCTATGCAATAGAATGAAATAGAATGTTTGAAATGGAATGGGGTGCTGTGAAATGGAATGGAATGTTATGCTATGAATTGGAATGTTGATTAATAGAAATGAATATTAAAGAATGGAATTAAATGTTACGTGAAAGAACGGGAATAATGTGTTTGAATGGAATCGAAAGTTATGGAATGGAATGGAATGTGGAATTGAAGGGAATGTTATGGACAAGAATGGAATTGGCTGGAATGCCATGGAATGTTGTGGAAAGCAATAGAAATTTTGGGAAAAGAATGTAGGGTGAAGGAATGGAATAGAATTTTGTGGGATGGAATTCAATGTTATGCAATAGAATTGAATAGAATGTTTTAAATGGAAAGGCGTGTTGTGTAATGGAAAGGAATGTTATGGTATGAAGTGGAATGTTGATTAATTGAACCGAATTTTGAAGTGTGGAATGGAATGTTAGATAATAATTGGAATAACATGTTCGAATGTAGCCGAATTATATGTAATGGAATTTGGTGTTGTGTAATGGAATGGAATGGAATTCTGTGGAATGGAATTTAATGTTGTGGAAAGCAATAGTGTGTTGGAAGAGGAATGGAATTTAAAGGAATGGAATGGAATTTTGTGGATTGGAATGGAATCTTATGCAATGGAATGAACTAGAATGTTTGCAATGGAAAGGAATGTTGTGTAATCGTATGTAATGTTTTGGTATGAAGTGGAATGTTGATTAATAGAACCGAATTTTAAAGAAAGGTATGGAATGTTAGGTAACAGAACAGGAATAAGATGTTTGAATTGATTTCAAAGATATGGAATCCAATTGAATGTTACGGAATGGAATGGAATGTTGTGAAAGGCAATGGAAAGTAGTGAAAGGAAAAGAACTTTGGGGAAAGCATTGGAAGGTCAAGGAATAGAATGGAATTTTGTGGATTGGAATGGAATCCTATGCAATAGAACGAAATAAAATGGTTGAAATGGAGTGTTCTGTGTAATCGAATGGAATGTTATGGAATGAATTGGAATGTTTATTAATTGAACCAAATTTTACAGAATCAATGGCGTGTTATGTAATAGAATGGGAGTAATCTGTTGTAATGGAATCGAATGTAAGTAATGGAATGGAATATTGTGGATTTCAATGGAATGCTGTGGAATCGAATTGAATGTAGGGAACGGAATAGACATTTAGGGAAAGGAATGGGAGGTTAAGGAATGAAATGGAATTGTGTGGTTTTGAATGGAATCTTATGCAATAGAATGTAATAGAATGTTTGAAATGGAATGGAATGTGGTGTAATCTAATGGCATGTTATGGGCTGATGTGGAATGTAGAGTAGTAGAACCAAATTTTAATGAATGGAATGGAATGTTATGTAGCAGATTGGGAATAATGTGTTATGAATGAGTTGAAGGTTACGGAATGTTGTGGAATTGAATGGAATGTTATCTAAAGGAATGAAATGCTGTGGATTGCAATGGAATGTTGTGGAAAAGAATAAAATGTTGAGGAAAGGAATGCAAGGTTATGGAATGAAATGGAATTTTTTGGACTGGTTTGGAATGTTATACAATAGAATGAAATTGAATGTTTTAAGATAAATGGAATATTGTGGAATGTAATCGAACGTTATGGTATGAAGTGGAATGTTGATTAATGGAACCGAATTTAGAAGAATGGAATGGAATGTGGGTAACAGAACGTGATTAATATTTTGGAATGTAATTGAATGTTATGGAATGAAATGGAATGTTGTGGAATGGAATAGAATGTTAAGGAATAGAATCGAATGATGGGGAATGCAACAGAATGTTGAGGGAAGGAATAGAACCTTAGGGAAATCATTGGGAGGTTGATGAATGGAATAGAATATTTGAATTGCAATGGAATCTTACGAAGAAAAGAAAATAGAATGAATTGGAAAGGAATGTGGTGTAATAGAATGGAATGTTATGCTATAAAGTTGTATGTTGATTAATAGGATGAAATTTTAATGAATGGAATGCAATGATACGCAGCAGAACGGGAATAATGTGTTGGAAAGCAATCAAATGTAACGGAATGCAATGGAATGTTACTGAATGGAATAGAATGCTGTGGAATGCAATGAAATGTTGAGGAAAGGAATAGAATGTTATGTATTTGAATGGATTGTTATGGAATGGAATACAAAGCTGTGGAATGGAATGGAATTTTGGGGAAAGGTTACGGAAATGAATGGAATTTGAGAATTTGAATGGAATCTTATGAAATAGAAAGAAATAGAATGTTTGAAATTGATTTAAATGTTGTGTAATTGAACGGAATGTTATGGTATGAAGGGGAATGTTGATTAACAGAATTGAATTTTAATGAATGGTATTGAATGTTTTGTAACAGAATTCGCATAAGTTGTTGGAATGGAATAGAATGTTATGGAATGGAATGAAATGCTGGGGAATGCAATGGAAAGTAGTGGAAAGGAATCGAACATAGGGGAAAGCATTGGAAGTTCAAGTAATAGAATGGAATTTTGTGGATTGGAATGGAATCGTATGCAATAGAACAAAATAGAATCCTGTGGAATGCAATTGAATGTTGTGGAAGCGAATAGAATGTTAGGGAAAGCAATGGAAGGCTAAGGAATGGAATCGAAATCTTGCATTCGAATGGAATCTTATGAAACAGAATGAAATAGAAAGAATTGGAAAGGAATGTTGTGTAATCTAGTGGAATGTTATGTTATGAATTAAATTGTTGATTAATAGGATGAAATTTTTATGAATGGGATGGAATGTTATGCAAGAGAAAGGGAATAATATGTTGGAATGGAATCGAATGTCATGGAATGTAATTTTAAGTTTTGGAATGCAATGGAAAGTTATGGAATGGAATGGAATACTGAGGAATGCAAAGAATGTTGAGGAAAGGAATCGAAAGTTATGGATCGAATGGAATGTTATGGAATAGAATTGAATAGAATGTTTTAAATGGAAAGGAGTGTAGCGTAATGGAATGGAATGTTATGGTATGAAGAGGAATGTTGATTAATAGAACCGAATTTTAAAGAAATGTATGGAAAATTGGGTTACATAACGGGAATGTGTTTGGATTGGAACAGATGTTATGAAAGGAATTTAATGTTTTGGAATTGAATGAAATGTTAAGGTATATAATGGAATGCTGTGGAATGCAATGGAATGTAGTGGAAAGGAATAGAGCATTGACCAAAGGAATGGAAGTTTAAGGAGTGGAATGGATCATAGTGCATTGCAATGGAATAGTATGCAGTGAAAGAGAAAGAGGATTTCAAATGGAATGAAATGTTATGCAACACAATGGGAATATTTTGTAGGAATGGAATCGAATTTTGTTGAATGGAATCGAGTGGAATGCGGTGGAATGCAATGGAATGTTGCAGAATGGAATAGAACGTTGGTGAAAGGCATGATATGTTAAGGAACGGAATGAAATTTTGTGGTATGGAATGGAATCTCATGCAATGGAATAAAAGAGAATGATTGAAATTAAATGGAATGTTGCGTAATCGAATGGAATGTAATGGGATGAAGTGGAATGTTGATTAACAGAAAAGAATTATAATGAATGGAACGGAATATTAGGTAACAGAACGAGAATAATGTTTTGGTATGGAATTGAATGTTATGGAATGGAATGGAATGTTGTGTAATTGAATGGAAAGCTATGGACAAGAATGGAATGCTGTGGAATGAAATGGAATGTTGTGGAAAGCAATAGAAACTTGGGGAATTAATGGAGGTTGAAAAAATTGAAAGGAATTTTATGAATTGGAATGGAACTTGATGCAATGGAATGAGATACAATGTTTTCAACTAAATGGGGTGTTGTGTAATCAAATGGAATGTTATGGTATGAAGTGGAATGTTGATTATTAGAACCGAATTTCAAGAAATGGAATGGAATGTTATGTATCAAAATGGGAATAATATCTTTGAATGGAAAAAATGTTATGCAATTGGATTGAATGTTGTGGTATTGAATGGACCCTTAAGGAATGGAATGGAATGCTGTGGAACTCAATGGCACGTTGTGGAAAGGAATAGAAGGTTCGTGAAAGGAATGGGAGGTTAAGAAATGGAATGGAATTTTGTGGACTGGAATGGAATCTTATGCAACAGAATGAAATGGAATAATTGAAACGGAAAGGAATGTTGTGTTATCAAATAGAATGTTAAGCTATGAAGGGGAATGTAGATTAATAGAAACGAATTTTAATGAATGGTATTGAAAATTTTGTAGCAGAATTGGAATAAATTGTTGCAATGGAATAGAATGTTATGGAATGAAATGGAATGCTGTGGATTGCAATGGAAAGTAGCGGAAAGGAAGAGAACATTGGGGAAAACACAGGAAGGTCAAGGAATAGAATGGAATTTTGTGGATTGAAATGGAATCTTATGCAACAGCATGAAATAGAATGAAATGGAAAGGAATGTTATGTAATAGAATGTAAAGTTATGCTATGAAGGGGAATTTTGATGAATAGAATTGAATTTTAATGAAAGGTGTGGATGTTTTGTAGCAGAACGGCAATAACGTGTTTGGAATGAATTGTATGGAATGAAATGGAATGGAATGTTGTGAAATTGAAAGGAATGTTTTTAAAGGAATGGAGGTTTAAGGAATGGAATGGAATTTTTCGGATTGGAATGGTATCTTATGCAACAGAATGAAATAGAATGAATTGGAAAGGAATGTTGGGTAATCGAAAGGAATGTTTTGCTATGAAGTTTAATGTTCATTAAGAGGACAAAATTTTAATGAATGGAATGGAATATTATGCAACAGGATTTGAATAATATGTTGGAATCGAGTTGTATGTTATGGAATGGAATGGAATGTATTGTAATGCAATGGAAAGTTGTGGAATGGAACGGAGTGTTGTGGAATGCAATGGAATGTTAGGGAAAGGAATGAAATGATAAGCAATGGAATACAATTGTGTGGATTGGAATGGAATCTTATGGAGTAGAATGAAATAGACTGAATGAAATTGAATAGAACGTTGTGTTTTTGAATCGAATGTTATGGTATGAAGGGGAATGTTGATCAATAGAACAGAATTTTAATGAATGGTATTGATGGTTTTCTAAATGAATAGGAATAATGTGTTGCAATGGAATGGAATGTTATGGAATGGAACAGAACGTGGTGGAATTGAATGGAATATTATGGAACGGAATACAATGCTGTGCATTGCAATGGAATATTGTGGAAAAGAATAGAATGTAGGGGAACGGAATGGAAGGTTAAGGAATAAAATGGAATTTTGTGGATTGGAATGCAATCTTATCAACAGAATGAAATAGAATGAATTGGAAAAGAATGTTTCGTAACGAAAGGAATGTTATGCTATGACGTGGAATGTTCATTAAGAGGACAAAATTTTAATGAATGAAATGGTATGTTATACAACAGAACGTGAAAAATGTTGGAATGGAGTCGTAGGTTTTGGAACGGAATGGAATGTTTGGAATGCAATTTAAAGTTATGGAATGGAACCGAATGTTGTGGAATGCAAGGAATGTTGGGGAAAGGAATGAAATGTTTAGCAATGGAATTGAATTTTGTGAATTGGAATGGAATTTATGCAGTAGAGTGAAATAGACTGAGTGAAATTGAATAGAACGTTGTGTATTCGAATGGAATGTTACGGTATGAAGGGGAATGTTGATCAATAGAACAGAAATTTAATGAATGATGTTGATTGTTTTCTAATTGAAAAGGAATAATGTGTTGCAATGGAATGGAATGTTATGGAATGGAACAGAATGTTGTGAAATTGAATGGACTATTATGGAATGGAATACAATGCGGTGCATTGAAATGGAATGTTGTGGAAAGGAATAAAATGTAGGGGAAAGGAATGGAAGGTTAAGGAATAGAATGGAAACTTGTGGATTGGCATGCAATCTTATGTAATAGAATGAAATAAAATAATCGAAATGGAATGGAATGCTGTGTAATCAAGTGGAATGTTATGGTATGAAGGGGATTGCTGATTAGTCGAAAAGAAATTTAATGAATGGAATGGAATGTTAGGTTACAGTACGGGAATAATGTGTTTGGCTGGAAACAAATGTTACGGAATGGAATTGAATGTTGTGGAATTGAATGGAATGTTAAGGAATGTAACGGAATGATTTGGAATGCAAAGGAATGTAGTGGAAAGGAATAGAGCATTGGGGAAAGGAATGGAAGTTAAGGAGTGGAATGGAACTTTGTGGAATGGACTGGAATCTTATGCAACAGAATGAAATAAAATGTTTGAATTGGAAAGAATATTGTGTAATCGAAAGAAATTTAGGCTTTGAGGTGGAATGTTGATTAATAGAACCAAATTTCAGGAAGGGAATGGAATGTTATGCAACACAATGGGAATAATGTGTTTGGAATGGAATCGAATGACATGGAATGGAATGGAATGGAATGTTGTGGAATGGAATGGAATGTTGTGGAATGCAATGGAATGTTGCAGAATGGAATAGAATGTTGGGGAAAGGAATGATATGTTAAGGAATGGAATAGAATTCTGTGGAATTGAATGGAAGCTTACGCAATAGATTGAAATAGAATGTTTGAAATGCAATGGAATGTTGCGTAATCGAATGGAATGTAATGGGATGAAGTGGAATGTTGATTAACAGAAATTAATTATAATGAATGGAACGGAATGTTAGGTAACAGAACGAGAATAATGTTTTGGTATGGAATTGAATGTTATGGAATGGAAGGAATGTTGTGGAATTGAATGGAATTCTATGGACAAGAATGGAATGCTGTGGAATGCAATGGAATGTTGTGGAAAGCAATAGAAACTAGGGGAATTAATGGAGGGTGAAAAAATTGAAAGGAATTTTCTGAATTGGAATGGAATCTTATGAAATGGAATGAGATACAATGTTTTCAATTAAATGGTATGTTGTGTAATCAAATGGAATGTTATGGTATGAAGTGGAATGTTGATTAAAAGAAGCGAATTTGAAGGAATGTAATATAATGATATGTAACAGAATGGGAATAATGTGATTGAATTGAATCAGTGTTACGCAAGTGGATTGAATATTTTGGAATTGAATGGAACCTTAAGAATGGAATGGAATGCTGTGGAATTCAATAGCATATTGTGGAAAGGAATAGAAGGCACGGGAAAGGAATGGGAGGTTAAGGAATGGAATGGAATTTTGTGGACTGGAATGGAATCTTATGCAAAAGAATGAAATAGAATAATTGAAATGGAATGGAATATTTCATAATCAAATAGAATGTTAGCTATGAAGGGGAATGTAGATTAATAGAACCGAATTTTAATGAATGGTATTGAATGTTTTGTAACAGAATTGGAATAAAGTGTTGGAATGGAATGGAATGTTATGTTATGGAATGGAATGGAATGCTGTGGATTGCCATGGAATGTGGTGGAAAGGAAGAGAACATTGGGGAAGAATGGGAAGGTCAAGGAATAGAATGGAATTTTGTGGATTGAAATGGAATCTTATGCAACAGAATGAAATAGAATGAATTGGAAAGGAATGCTGTGTAAAAGAATGGAAGGTTATGCTATGAAGGGAATTTTGATGAATAGAATCAATTTGAATGAATGGTATTGGTGTTTTGTAGCAGAACGGCAATAATGTGTTTGGAATGAATTGTATGGAATGAAATGGAATGGAATGTTGTGAAATTGAAAGGAATTTTGGGAATGGAATGGAAGTTTAAGGAATGGAATGGAATTTTTCGGATAGGAATGGTATCTTTTGCAGCAGAATGAAATAGAATGAATTGGAAAGGAATGTTGGGTAATTGAAAGGAATGTTTTGCTATGAAGTTTAATGTTCATTAAGAGGACAAAATTTTAATGAATGGAATGGAATTTTATGCAACAGAATTTGAATAATGGGCTGGAATCGAGTTGTATGTTATGGAATGGAATGGAATGTATTGTAATGCAATGGAAAGTTATGGAATGGAACGGAGTGTTGTGGAATGCAATGGAATGTTAGGGAAAGGCATGAAATGATAAGCAATGGAATAGAAATTTGTGGATTGGAATGGAATCTTATGGGGTAGAATGAAATAGCCTGAATGAAATTGAATAGAACGCTGTGTTTTTGAATCGAATGTTATGGTATGAAGGGGAATGTTGATCAATAGAACAGAATTTTAATGAATGGTATTGATGGTTTTCTAAATGAGTAGGAATAATGTGTTGCAATGGAATGGAATGTTATGGAATGGAACAGAACTTGATGAAATTGAATGGAATATTATGGAATGGAATACAATGCTGTGCATTGCAATGCAATGTTGTGGAAAGGAATAGAATGTAGGGGTAAGGAATGGTAGGTTAAGGAATAGAAAGGAGTTTTATGGATTGGAATGCAATCTTATGTAATAGAATGAAATAAAATAATGGAAATGGAATGGAATGTTGTGTAATCAAATGGAATGTTATGGTATCAAGGGCATTGTTTAGTCGAAAGAACTTTAATGAATATAATGTAATGTTAGGTTACAGAACAGGAATAATGTGTTTGGCTGGAAACATATGTTACGGAAAGGAATTGAATTTTGTGGAATTGAGTGGAATGTTAAGGAAGGTAATGGAATTCTGTGGAATGCAATGGAATGTAGTGGAAAGGAATAGAGCATTGGGGAAAGGAATGGAAGTTTAAGGAGTGGAATGGAACTTTGTGGATTGCAATGGAATAGTATGCAGTAGAAGGAAAAAGAGTGTTTCAAATGGAATGGAATTTTGAGTAATCGCACAGAATGTTAGGGTATGAAGGGGAATGTAGAATAATAGAACAGAATTTTAATGAATGGAATGGAATGTTATGAAAAAGAAGGGGAATAATGTGTTGGAAATGAATCAAATATTATGGAATGGAATGGAATGTTGTGGAACTGAATGGAATGTTCTGGAATGGGAGGGAATGAGTTGGAGTGAAATGGAATGTTTTGGAAAGGATTAGAATGTAGGGGAAATTAATGGAAGTTTAAGGAAAAGAATGGAATTTTGTGGATTGGAATGCAATCTTATGAATGACAGTGAAATAAAATAATTGAAATAGAATGCAATATTGTGTAATCAAATGGAATGTTGTGATATGAAGGGGATTGTTGATTAGTACAAGAGAATTTTAATGAATGGGATGGAATGTTAAGTTACACAATGGGAATAATGTGTTTGGCTGGAAACAAATGTTATGGAATGGAATAGAATGTTGTGGAATTGAATGGAATTTTAAGGAAAGTAATGGAGTGCAAGGGAATGTAGTGGAAAGGAACAGAGCATTGGGGAAAGGAATGGAAGTTTAAGGAGTGAAATGGAGCTTTGTGGATTGCAATGGAATAGTATGCAGTAGAAGGAAAAAGAGTGTTTCAAATGGAATGGAATGTGTGTAATCAAACAGAATGTTATGGTATGAAGGGGAATGTTGAATAATAGAACAGAATTTTAATGAACTGAATGAAATGTTATGTAACAGAAGGGGAATAATGTGTTGGAAATGAGTCAAATATTATGGAATGGAATCGAATGTTGTGGAACTGAATGGAATGTTCTGGAATGGAAGGGAATGCGGTGGAATGCAATGGAATGTTGTGGAAAGGACGAGAATGTTGGGGAAAGGAATGGAAGGTTAAGGAATGGAAAAGAATTTTTTGGATTGGAATGGAATCTTATGCAACAGAATGAACTAAAATGTTTGAATTGGAAAGGAATGTTGAGTAATCGAATGGAATTTTACGCATTGATGTGGAATGTTGATTAATAGAACCAAATTTAATGAATGGAATGGAATGTTATGCAACTCAATGGGAATAATGTTTTGGAATGGAGTCGAAGGTTATGGAATGGAATGGCATATTTTGAATACAATGGAAAGTTATGGAATGGAACGGAATGTTGTGGAATGCAATGGAATGTTGCGGAAAGGAATGAAATGTTAAGGAATGGAATGGAATATTTTTGATTGGAATGGAATCTTATGCAGTAGAATGAAATTGAATAGAACGTTGTGTATTCGAATGGAATGTTATGGTATGAAGGGGAATGTTGATCAATAGAACAGAATTTTAATGAATGATATTGATTGTTTTCTAAATGAATATGAATAATGTGTTGCAATGGAATGGAATGTTATGTAATGGAACAGAATGTGGTGGAAGTGAATGGAATATTATGGAATGGAATACAATGCTGTGGATTGCAATGGAATGTTGTGTAAAGGAATAGAATGTAGGGGAAAGGAATGGAAGGTTAAGGAATAGAATGGAATTTTGTGGATTGGAATGCAATCTCATGAAATAGAAAGAAATAAAATAATTGAAATGGAATAGAATGTTGTGTAATCAAAAGGAATGTTGTGGTATGAAGGGGTTTGTTGATTAGTAGAAGAGAATTTTAATGAATGGAATGGAATGTTAGGTTACAGAACGGGAACAATGTATTTGGCTGGAAACAAATGTTACAGAATATAATTGAATGTTGTGGAATTCAATGGAAGGTGAAGGAATGGAATGGAATGCAATGGAATGTAGTGGAAAGGAATAGAGCATTGGGGAAAGGAAAGGAATTTTAAAGAGTGGAATGTAACTTTATGGATTGGAAAGGAATCTTAAGGAAGGGGATATAATAGAATGTTGAAATGGACCAGAATGTTGTATAATCGAATGGAATGTTATGGTATGAAGTGCAATGTTGATTAAAAGAAAGGAATTTTGAAGAATGGTATGGAATGTTTGTAAAAGAATGGTAATAATCTGTTGGAATGCAATCGAATGGAATGGAAAGAAATGGAATGCAGTGGAAAGTTATGGAATAGAATGGAATGCTTTGGAATGCAACGGGATGTTGCGGATAGGAATAGAATGTTATGGAGTAAAGTGTTTGAATGGGATCGAATGTAATGGAATGAGATGGAATGTTTTGGAATTAAATGGAATTCTGTGGAATGCAATGGAATGTTGCAGAAAGGAATAGAATGTTATGTAATTAAGTGGAATGTTATGAAATGGAATGCAATGCTGTGGATTTGAATGGAATGTTGGGGAAAGGTTACAAATGGAATGGAATTTTGTGGATTTGAATGAAATCTTTTGTCGTAGAATGAAATAGAAGGTTTAAAATGGAAACGGATGCTTTGAAATGGAATGGAATATTATGGTATGAATTGGAATTTTGATTTATAGAAGTGAATATTAAAGAATGGAATGGAATGTTAGGTCAAAGAACAGGAATAATATGTTTGAATGGGATCAAAAGTTATAGAAAGGAATGGAATGAGTTCGAATAGAATGCAATGTTATGGAATGGAATAGAATAATGTGGAATGCAATGGAATGTTGTGAAAGGAATACAATACTGGGAAAAGGAATGGAAGGTTAAGGAATGGAATGGAATTTTGTGGATTGGAAGGCAATCTTATACAATAGAATGAAATAGAATGTTTCAAATGAAATGGAATGTTATGTAATCGAATGAAATGTTATGGTATGAAGGTGAATGTTGATTAATAGGACAGAATTTTAATGAATGGAATGTAATGTTATGTAACAGAACGGGAATAATATGATGAACGGAATCAAATGTTATGGAATGTAATGGAATGTTATGGAACTGAATGGAATGTTACGGAATGGAAAGGAATGCGGTGTAAATCAATGGGATGTTGTGGAACCGAATAGAATGTTGGAAAAAGAAATAGAGGTTAATTATATAATGGAATTTTGTGGATTAGAATGGAATCTTATGCAAAAGAATGAAATAGAATGAATTGGAAAGGAATGTTTGGTAGTCGAATGGAAAGTTATGCTATGAAGGGGATTTTTGATTAATAGAACCGAATTTTAATGAACGGTATCGAATGTTTTGTAGCAGAACGAGAATAATGTGTTGGGAATGCATTGTATGTAATGAAATGGAATGGAATGTTGTGTAATTGAATGGAATGTAGGGAAAGGAATGGAAGTTTAAGGAATGGAATGGAATTTTTTGGATTGGAATGGAATCTTATGCATCACAATGAAATAGAATGAATTGGAAAGGAATGTTGCATAATCGAATGGAATGTTATGCTATGAAGTGAAATGTTCATTAAGAGGACAAAATTTAAATGAATGGAATGGAATCTTTGCAACAGAAAGGCAATAATATGTTGGAATGAAATCGAATGTTATGGAATGGAATGGAATGCTTTGGAATGCAATGGAATGTTGCGGAAAAGAACAGAATGTTGCTGAAAGGAATGAAATGTTAAGGAATGCAATGGAATTATTTGGATTGGAATTGAATCTTATGCAATAGAATAAAATAGAATGATTGAAATGGAATGGAATGTTGTATAATGGAATTGAATGTGATGGTATGAAGTGCAATGTTGATTAATAGAACTGAGTTTTGAAGAATGGTATGGAATGCTTTGTAAAAGAATTGGAATTATGTTTTGGAATGTAATCAAATGGAATGGAAAGGATTGGAATGTTTTGGAATTGAGTGGAATGTAACGGAATGGAATGGAATGCTATGGAATGCAAAGGAATGATCTGGATAGGAATAGAATGTGAGGGAAAGCAATGTAAGGTTAAGAAATGTAATGGAATTTCGTGGATTGGAGTGAAATCTGATGCAATAGAATGAAATACAGAAGTTGAAATAGAATAGAATGCTGTATTTTTGATTGGAATGTTATGGTATGAAGTGGAATGTTGTGGAATTGAATGGAATATGTGTAGAGGAATGGAATGCTTTGGAATGCAATAGAATGTTGTGGAAAGCAATAGAAAGCTGTGGAAAGGAATTGACATTGAAGGAATGGAAAGGAATTTTGTGGATTGGAAGGGAATCTTATGTAATGGAATGAGATTCAATGTTTGCAATGGAAAGGGATGTTGTGTAATCAAATGGAATGTTATGGTATGAAGTGGAATGCACATTAATAGAACCGAGTTTCAAAGAATGGAATGGAATGTTAGGTAACAGAGAGGGATTAATGTGTTTGAATGGAATCAATTTTATGCAATGGAATGGAAGGTTTGGAATTGAATGGAACATTAAGGAATGGAATTGAGTGCTGTGGAATGCAGTGTCATGTTGTGGATAGGAATAGAACTTTGTGGAAAGGAATGGAAAGTAAAGGAATGGAATGGAATTTTGTGGGTTGGATTGGAATCATATGCAGTGGAATGAGATACAGTGTTTGCAATTGAATGGGATGTTGTGTAATCGAATGAATGCTATGCTATGAAGTGGAATGTTGATTAATAGAAAGAATTTTAATGAATGGAATGGAATGTTAGGTAACAGCACTGGAATAATGTTTTGGAGAGGAATCGAATGTTATGGAATGTAATGGAAATTTGTGGAACTGAATTGAATATTGTGGAATAGAATGGAATGATGTAGAATGCAATGGAGTGTTGTGGAAAGGAATAGAATGTTGGGGAAAGGAATGGAATGGAATGCTGTGGAATGCACTGCCATGTTGTGGAAAGTAATACAACGTTGGAGAAAGGAATGGGATGTTAAGGAATGGAATGGAATTTTGTGGATTGGAATGGAATCCTGTGTAATAGAACGAAATAGAGTGGTTGAAATGGAATGGTGTTCTGTGTAATCGAATGGAATATTATGATATGAAATGGAATGTTAACAGAACAAATTTTACTGAATCAAGGGAATATTATGTAATAGTAGGGGAATAATGTCTTGGAATGGAATTGAATGCTAAGGAATGGAATGGAATGGAGGGGAATGGAATAGACAGTTGGAGAAAGGAAATGAAGGGTATGGAAAGGAATTGAAATTTTGTGGGCTTGAATGGAAACTTATGCAACCTAATGAAGTACAATGTTAGAAATGGAATGGAATGTTGTTTATTGGAATAGAATTTTATGATATGAAGTTGAATGTAGGTTAATAGAATCGAATTTTAATGAATTGAATAGAATGTTATGTAACAGAAAGGGAATAATGTGTTCGAATGCAATGGAATGTTTGGAATGTAGTTCAATTTTGTGGAATTGAATGGAATGTGAAGGAATGGAATGGATGCTGTGGAATGCAATGGAATGTAGTGTAAAGGAACAGAATGTTGGTAAAGGAATGGACGTTAAAGTAATGGAATGTAATTTTGTGAATAGGAATGGAATCTTATGGAATGGAATGAAATAGAATGTTTTAAATGGACTGGAATGTTGTATCATCGAATGGAATGTTAAGGATTGAAGTGCAATGTTGATTAATAGAACCGAATTTGAAGAATGGTATGGAATGTTTTGTAAAAGAATGGGAATGATGTGTTGGAATGGATTAGAACGGAATGGAATAGAATGGAATGGAATGGAATGGAATGATTTGGAATGCAATGGATTATTGTGGAATGCAATGGAATGTAGTGGAGAAAAGTAAAACGTTAGGGAAAGCAATGGGACGTTTAAGAGTGGAATGGAATTTCATGGATTCGAATGGAATCTTATGCAATAGAAGGAAAAACAGCATTTGAAATTCAATAGAATGTTGTATATTCGATTTGAATTTTGTGGTATGAAGTAGAAAGTGGCTTAATAGAATTGAATTTTAATGAATGGAATGGAATATTATGTAACAGATCGAGAATAATGTTTTTGAAGGAAATCGAATGTTATGGAATGGAGTGGATTGCTGTGGAACGCAGTGTCATTTTGTGGAAAGGAATAGAACGTTGGGGAAAATAATGGAGTTTTAAGGAATGCAATGGAATTTTGTGGGTTGGATTGGAATCTTATGCAATGGAAAGAGATACAATGTTTGCATCTGAATGTGATGTTGTGTAATCGAATGAATGCTATGCTATGAAGTGGAATGTTGATTAATAGAAAAGAATTTCAATGAATGGAATGTTAGGTAACAGAATTGCAATAATTTTTGGAATGGAATCGAATGTTATGGAATGAAATGGAGTCTTGTGTAGTTGAATGGAATGCTATGCAGCGGAATGGAATGATGTGAAATGCAATGGAAAGTAGTGGGAAGTAATAGAATGTTGGGGAAAGGAATGGAATTGAATGCTGTCAAAGGCAATGGAATGTTGTTAAAAGGAATAGAATGTTGGAGAAAGGAATGGAAGTTAAGTATGGAATGGCATTTTGTTGATTAGAACGGAATTTATGCAACAGAATGTAACAGAATGATCTTGAAAGGAATAATGTGTAATCGAATGGAAAGTGATGCTATGAAGCTCAATTTTGATTAATAGAACCGAATTTTAATGAATGGTATCGAATGTTTTGTAGCAGACGAGAATAATGTGTTGGGAATGAATTGTTTGTAATTGAAAGGAATGGACAGTTGTGGAATTGAATGGAATGTTGGGAAAGGAATGGAAGTTTTTGGATTGGAATGGAATCTTACGCAACAGAAGGAAATAGAATGAACTGGAAAGGAATGTTGCATAATCGAATTGAAAGTTATGCTGTTAAGTGGAATGTTCGTTAAGAGGACAAAATTTAATGAGTGGAATGGAATGTTTGCAACAGAACGGCAATAATGTGTTGGAATGAAATCGAATGTTATGGAACCGAAAGGAGCACTTTGGAATGCAATGGAATGTTGCGGAACGGAACTGAATGTTGCTGAAAGGAATGAAATGTTAAGGAATTCAATGGCGTTATTTGGATTGGAAAGGAATCTTATGCAATAGAATAAAATAGAATGACTCAAATGGAATGCAATGTTTGTAATCAAATGGAATGTTATGGTATGAAGTGGAATGTAGTTTAATAGACCCGAATTTTAATGAATGGAATGGAATATGAAGTTACAGAAAGGGAATAATGGGTTTCAACGGAAACAAATGTTATGGAATGGTATTGAATGTTGGGGAATTGCATGGAAAGTTAAGGAATGGAATGGAATGCTGTAGAATGCAATCGAATGTTGTGGAAAGGAATAGAACATTTCTGAATTGAATTGAATGTTAAGGAATTTAATGGAATTTTGTAAATTGGAATGGAGTCCTATGCAATAGAATGAAAAATAGTGTTTGAAATGGAATGGAATGTTGTGTAATCGAGTGTAATATTATGGTATAACTTGGAATGTTGATTAATAGAAGAGAATTTTAATGAAAGGAGTAGAATGTTGAGTAACAGAATGAGAATAATGTGTTGGCATGGAATCGAATGTTTTGGAATGGAATGTAATGTAGTGGAATTGAATGGAATGATATATACAGGAATGGAATGCTGTGGAATGCAATGGAGTGTTGTGGAAAGTAATAGAAATTTGGGGAAAAGAATAGAGGTTGAAGGAATTGAATGGAATTTTGTGGATTGGAATGGAATGTTATGCAATAGAATGAAATATTATGTTTTAAATGGAATGGAATGTTGTGTAATGGAATGGAATGTTATGGTATGAAGTGTAATGTGAATTAACAGACACGAATTGTGAAGAATGGAATGCAATGTAAGGTAATAATCAGAATATCGTGTAAGAATGGAGTCGAATATTGTGGAATGGAAAGCTATGTTGTGGAGTGGAATGGAATGTTGTGGAATGGAATAGAATGTTGAAGATAAGAATAGAGTGTTGGGACAGGAATGTAAGGTAAAGGCATGGAATGGAATTTTGTGGATTAGAATTGAATCATATGGAAGGGGATGAAATTGAATGTTTGAAATGGAATGGAATGTTGTATAATCGAAGGGAATGTTATGGCATGAAGTGGAATGTAGTGTACTAGAACCGAATTTTAATGAATTGAATGGAATCTTACTTAACAGAATGGGAATAATGTGTTGGGAAGAACTCAGTGTTGTGGAATGGAATCTAATATTGTGGAAAGGAACGGAATTCAATGGAATGCAATAGAATGTAGTGGAAAAGAATAGAATGTTGAGGAAAGGAATAGAACGTTAAGGAATGAAATGGAATCTTGTGAACTGGAACGGAATGTTATGCAATAGAATGAAATGGAATGTTTTAAGTGGAATGGAATTGAATGTTATGGTATGAAGTGGAATGTTGATTAATAATACCAAATTTTGAAGAATGGAATGGACTTTTAAGTTATAATCAGAATAACGTGTTTGAATGGAGTCAAATTTTATGGATTTTAATGCTATACTGTGGAATGTAATGCTGTGAAATGTAATGGATTGTTGCAGAATGAAAGAGAGTTTTGGGAAAGGAATGGAAGTCAAAGGAATGGAATGGAATTTTATGGATTGGAATGGAATATTCTGGAATGAAATGGAGTAGAAGGTTTGAAATGGACTGGAATGTTGTATAATCGAATGGAATGTTATGGTATGAAGTGCAATGTTGTTTAATAGAAACGAATTCTGAAGAATGGTATGGAATGTTTTGTAAAAGAATGGGAATAATGTGTTGGAATGGAATCGAATGGAATGGAATGATTTGAAATGCAATGGAATATTGTGGAATGCAATGGAATGTAGTAGAAATAAGTAGAAGGTTAGGGAATGCAATGGGACGTTTAGGGTTGGAATGGAATTTCGTGGATTTGAATGGAATCTTATGCAATAGAATGAAATGCAGCATTTGAAATTCAATAGAATGTTGTATATTCGATTGGAATTTTGTGGTATGAAGTACAATGTTGCTTAATAGAAGTGAATTTTAAAGAATAGAATGGAATATTATGTAACAGGTAAGAATAATACTTTTGAAGGAAATCGAATGTTATGGAACGGACTGGAATGCTCTGGAATGCAGTGTCATATTGTGGAAAGGAAAAGAACGTTGGGGAAAGGAATGGAATTTTAAGGAATGCAATCGAATATTGTGGTTTGGATTGGAAATTTATGCATTGGAAAGAGATACAATGTTTGCAATTGAATGTGATGTGTAATCGAATGAATGCTATGCTATGAAGTGGAATGTTGATTAATAGAAAAGAATTTCAATGAATGGAATGTTAGGTAACAGAATTGCAATAATTTTTGGAATGGAATTGAATTTTATGGAATGTAATGGAGTGTTGTGTAGTTGAATGGAATGTTATGCAATGGAATGGAATGACATGAAATGCAGTGGAAAGTAGTGGAAAGTAATAGAATGTTGGGGAAAGGAATGGAATTGAATGCTGTCGAATGCAATGGAATATAGTTAACAGGAATAGAATGTTGGAGAAAGGAATGGAGGATAAGTATGGAATGGAATTTTGTTAATTAGAACGGAATCTTATGCTTCAGAATGAAATAGAATGAATTGGAAAGGAATGTTATGTAATCGAGTGGAAAGTTTTGCTATGAAGGGGAATTTTGATTAATAGAGCCGAATTTTAATGAATGGTATCGAATGTTTTGTAGCAGACGAGAATAATGTGTTGGGAATGAATTGTATGTAATGGAATATAATGGACTGTTGTGGAATTGAATGGAATATTGCGAAAGGAATGGAAGTTGAAGGAATGGAATTGAATTTTTTGGCTTGGAATGGAATCTTATTCATCAGAATGAAATAGAATGAATTGGAAAGGAATGTTGTGTAACTGAATAGAATGTAATGCTAGGAAGTGGAATGTTCACTAAGAGGACAAAATTTTAATAAATGGAATGGAATGTTTGCAACAGAAGGGCAATAATGTGTTGGAATGAAATAGAATGTTATGGAATGGAATGGAATGCTTTGGAATGCAATGGAATGTTGTGGAAAGGAACAGAATGTTGCTGAAAGGAATGAAATGTTCAGGAATGCAATGGAATTATTTGGATGGGAATGGAATCTATGCAATAGAATAAAATAGAATGATTGAAATGGAATGGAATGTTTTGTAATCAAATGGAATGTTATGGTACGAAGTGGAATATAGTTTAAAAGAACCGAATTTTAATGAATGGAATGGAATATTAGGTTACAGAAAGCGAATAATATGTTTCAATGGAAACAAATGGAATGGAATGGAACTGAATGTTGTGGAATTGCATGGAAAGTTAAGGAATGGAATGGAATGCTGTTGAATGCAATGGAATGTTGTGGAAAGGAATAAACATTTCTGAACGGAATGGAAGTGTAAGGAATGGAATGGAATTTTGTGGATTGGCATGGAATGCTATGCAATAGAGTGAAAAAGAGTGTTTGAAGTGGAATGGAATGTTGTGTACTCGAAAGTAATATTATGGTATAAAGTGGAATGTTGATTAAAGGAAGAAAATTATAATGAATGGAATGGAATGTTGAGTAACAGAATGAGAATAATGTGTTGGCATGGAATTGAATGTTATGGAATGGAATGGAATGTAGTGGAATTGAATGGAATGTTATGGACAGGAATGGAATGCTTTGGAATGCAATGGAATGTTGTGGAAAGTAATACAAAGTTGGGGAATGGTATGGAGGGTGATGGAATGGAATGGAATTTTGTGGACTGGTATGGAATGTTATGCAACAGAATTAAGTAGAATGTTTTAAATGGAATGTAATGTTGTGTAATGGAATGGAATGTTATGGTATGAAGTGGAATTTTGATTAATAGAACCGAATTTTAATGAATGGTATCGAATGTTTTGTAGCAGAACGAGAATAATGTGTTCGGAATGAATTGTATATAATGGAATGGAATTGAATGTTGTGGAATTGAATGGAATGTTGGAAAGGATTGAAAGTTTAAGTAATGGAATGGAATTTATTAAATTGGAATGGAATCTTTGGCAACAGAATGAAATAGAATGAATTAGAAATGAATGCTGTGTAATTTAATGGAATTTTATGCTGTGAAGTGGAATGTTCGTTAAGAGTACAAAATTTTATTGAGTGGAATGAAATGTTGGCAAAATAACGGCAATAATGTGTTGGAATGAAATCAAATATTAAGAAACGGAATGGAACGTTTTGGAAATCAATGGAATGTTGCTGAAAGAGTGAAATGTTAAGCAATGCAATGGAATTATTTGGATTGGAATGGAATCCTATGCAATAGAATAAAATAGAATGATTCAAATGGAATGGAATGATGTGTAATCAAGTGGAATGTTATGGTATGAAGTGGAATGTAGATTAATAGAACAGAATTTTAATGAATGGAATGGAATATGAGGTTACAGAAAGAGAATAATGTGTTTCAATGGAAACATATGGAGTGGAATGGAACTGAATGTTGTGGAATTGCATGGAAATGTAAGGAATGGAATGGAATGCTGTTGAATGCAGTATTATGCTGTGGAAAGGAATAGAACTTTTCTGAACGGAACGGAAGGGTAAGGAATGAAATGGAATTTTGTGGATTGGCATGGAATCTTATGGAATGGAATGAAATAGAATGTTTGAAATCGACTGGAATGTTGTATAACCGAATGGAATGTTATGGCATGAAGTGGAATTTAATGTAGTGGAATCGAATTTTAATGAATGGATTGAAATGTTATGTAACCGAATGGGAATAATGTGTTGGGAAGAACTGAATGTTATGGAATGGAAGGGAATTTAATGTAATGCAATGGAATGTTGTGGAAAAGAATAGAATGTTGACGAAAGGAATGGAACGTTAAGGAATGAAATGGAATCTTTTGGACTGGTACAGAATGTAAAGCAATAGAATGAAATAGAATGTTTTAAGTGGAATGGAATGTTGTGTGAGGGAATTGAATGTTATGGTATGATGTGGATTGTTGATTAATAGAACCGAATTTTGAAGAATGGAATGGACTGTTAGGTAATAATCGGAATGACGTCTTCGAATGGAGTCAAATGTTATGGAAAGGAATGCTATATTGTGGAATCAATGGAATGTTGTGGAAAGAAAGTGAGTGTTGGGAACGGAATGGAGGTCGAGAAATGGAATGGAATTTTGTGGATTGGAATGGAATCTTATGGAATGGAATGTAATCGAATGTTTGAAATGGACAGGAATGTTGTATAATCGAATGGAATGTTATGGTATGAAGTGCAATGCTGATTAATGGAACTGAATTTTGAAGAATGGTATGGAATGTATTGTAAAAGAATGGGAATGATATGTTGGAATGGAATCGAATTAAATGGAGACGAATGGAATGATTTGGAATGCAATAGAATATTGTGGAATGCAATGGAATGTAGTGGAAAAAAGTAGAACGTTACGGAAAGCAATGGGCCGTTTAGGAGTGGAATGGAATTTCGTGGATTGGAATGGAATATTATGCAATAGAATGAAATACAGCATTTGAAATTCAATAGAATGTTGTATATTCGTTTGGAATTTTGTGGTATGAAGTACAATGTTGCTTAATAGTAGTGAATTTTAATGAATGGAATGGAATATTATGTCACAAATCGAGAATAATGTTTTTGAAGGAAATCGAATGTTATGTAATGTAGTGGAATGCTGTGGAATGCAGTGTCATGTTGTGGAAAGGAATAGAACGTTGGGGACAGGAATGGTATTTTAAGGAATGCAATGGAATATTGTGGGTTGGATTGGAATCTTATGCAGTGGAAGGAGATATAATGTTTGCAATTGAATGTGATGTGTAATCGAATGAAATTTATGCTATGAAGTGGAATGTTGATTAATAGAAAAGAATTTCAATGAATGGAATGGAATGTTAGGTAACAGAACGGCAATAATTTGTTCGAATGGAATCAAATATTATGGAAAGTAATGGAGTGTTGTGAAATTGAACGGAATGTTATGCAATGGAATAGAGTGATGAGAAATGCAATGGAAAGTAGTGGAAAGTAATAGAATGTTGGGGAAAGGAATGGAATTGAATGCTGTCGAATGCAATGGAATGTTGTTAAAAAAAATAGAATGTTGGAGAAAGGAATGGAGGTTAAGTATGGAATGGAATTTTATTAATTAGAATGGAATCTTATGCAACTGAATGAATTGGAAAGAAATGTTGTGTAACCGAATAGAATGTTATGCTATGAAGTGGAATATTCATTAAGAGGACAAAATTTTAATGAATGTAATGGAATGTTTTCAACAGACGGTCAATAATGTGTTGGAATGAAAATGAATGTTATTGAATGGAATAGAATGCTTTGGAATGCAATGGAATGTTGCAGAAAGGAACAGAATGTTGCTGACAGGAATGAAATGTTAAGGAATGCAATGCAATTATTTGGATGGGAATGGAATGTTATTCAATAGAATAAAATAGAATGATTGTAATGGAATGGAATGTTCTGTAATCAAACGGAATGTTATGGTATGACGTGGAAAATAGATTAATAGAACCAAATTTTAATGAATGGAATGGAATATTAGGTCACAGAAAGGGAATAATGTGTTTCAATGAAAGAAATGGAATGGAATGCAACTGAATGTTGTGGAATTGCATGGAAAGTTAAGGAATGAAATGAAATGCTGTTGAACGCAATTGAATGTTATGGAAAGGAATAGAACATTTCTGAATGGAATGGAAGGTTAGGAATGGAATGGAATTTTGTGGATTGGCATGGAATCCTAGGCAATAGAATGAAAATGAGTGTTTGAAATGGAATGGAATGTTGTGTAATCGAATCTAATATTATGGTATAAAGTGGAATGCTGATTAATGGAAGAAAATTATGACGAATGGAATGGAACGTTGTGTAACAGAACGAGAATAATGTGTTGGCATGGAATTGAATGTTATGGAATGGAATGGAATGTAGTGGAATTGAATGGAATGATATATACAGGAATGGAATGCTGTGGAATGCAATGGAATGTTGTGGAAAGTAATACAAAGGTGGGGAATGGAATGGACGGTGAAGTAATGGAATGGAATTTTGTGAATTGGTATAGAATGTTATGCAACAGAATGAAGTAGAATGTTTTAAATGGAATGGAATATTGTGCAATCGAATGGAATTTTATGGTATGAAGTGGAATGTTAATTAAAAGACTCGAATTGTGAAGAATGGAATGCAATGTTAGGTAATAATCAGAATAACATGTTCGAATGGAGTCAAATGTTATGGAATGGAAAGCTGGGTTGTG
>JAVSCE010006969.1:0-27388 GCA_032199065.1 Smutsia gigantea | reverse complement strand
AGCTGAGATTATTGACCTCCCACAAGCCATCTGTACATGGCATTTTGGAGGGACTCCTATAGATGGAAGTATTCCTAAGGCTTACTAGATGTCAACCAAGGGATAGACAGAGTACAGAATATGATTCATGACATACAAAGAATGGAGGAGGAAGAAAACGGAGGAAAAAAAAGAATCTTTAGGTTGTGTTAGTTATAGCATACAAAGTGAGTTAAATTAGACTGTTAGATAGTAATGGAATTACCCTTGACCCTTTGGTAACCACGAATCTAAAGTCTGCAATGGCAGAAAGTACATACCTATTGAAAATCACCCTAAATGTAAATGGTCTGAACACACCAGTCAAAAGACACAGAGTCACTGAATGGGTAAAAAAGAAGACCGATCTATATGCTGCCTACAAGGGACTCACTTCAAACCCAAATAAATACACAGACTGAAAATAAAAGAATGGAAAAATATATTTCATGCAACTAATAGGGAGAAAAATCAGGAGTTGCAGTACTTGTATCAGACAAAATAGATTTTTAAACAAAGAAAGTAACAAGAGGTAAAGAAGGACATTACATAATGATAAAGGGATCAGTCCAACAAGAGGATATAACTATTATAAATATCTATGCACCAAACAGAGGGTCACCTACATTTGTGAAACAAATACTAACAGATTTAAGGGGAAAATGGAATGCAATGCATTCATTTTAGGAGACTTCAACAAACCACTCGTGCCAAAGGACAGATCAACCACACAGAAAATAAAGAAAGAAACAAAGGCACTAAACTGTGTATTAGAACAGATGGACCTAACGGACATCTACAGAACACTCCATCCAAAGCAACAGGATACACATTGCTCTCAATTGCACATGGAACATTTCCAAGAATAAATCATATACTAGGCCACCAAATGAACCTCAGTAAATTCAAAAAGACTGAAATTGTACCAACAAGCTTCTCAAAGGTATGTAACTTGAAATAAATTACTCAAACAAAATGATAAAGCCCACAAACACATGGAGGCTTAATAACGTACTCCTTAATAATCAATGGATCAATGACCAAATAAAACCAGTGATCAAACAATATATGGAAAAAATGGCAGCAATAATTCAACACCACAAAATCTGTGCAGTACAGTGAAGGCCATGTTAAGAGGGAAAAATATTGCAATACAGGCCTACCTCAGGAAAGAAGACCAATCCCAAATGAACAGTCCAAACTCACAATTAAACTAGAAAAGGAAGAACAAATGAGGCCCAAAGTCAGTAGAAGGGGGGACACAATAAATAAAAGACCTGAAATAAATAAAATTGAGAGGAACAAAACAATGGAAAGGATCAACAAAAGCAAGAGCTGGTTATTCGAGAAAATAAACAAAATAGATAAACCCCTAGCCAGACTTATCAAGAAATAAATAAACACTACTCACATATGGACAGCACAGAAATACAAAGAACTATTAGAGAATACTACGAAAAATTATATGCTAACAAACTGGATAACCTAGAAGAAATGGACAGCTTTCTAGAAAAATACAACCTTCCAAGGCTGACTCAGAAAGAAACAGAAAATCTCAACATACCAATTACCAGCAATGAAATTGAACTGGTAATCAAAAACCTCCCTAACAACAAATCCCCTGGACCAGATGGCTTCACCACTGAAGTTTATCAAACATTTAGTGAAGACCTAATACCCATCCTCCTTAAAGTTTTCCAAGGAATAGAAGAGGGAATACTTCGAAACACATTCTATGAGGTCAGCATAACTCTAACACCAAAACCGGGCAAAGACACCACAAAAAAAGAAAACCACAGACCAACATCCCTGATGAACATAGACATAAAAATACTCAACAAAATATTAGCAAACCGAATTAAAAAATACATCAAAAAGATCATCCATCATAATCAAGTAGGATTTATTCCCGGGATGCAAGGATGCTTCAACATTCGAAAATCCATCAGCATCATCCACTACTTCAACAAAAAGGACAAAATCCACATGATCATCTCCATAGATGCTGAAAAAGCATTTGACAAAATTCAACATCCATTTATGATAAAAACTCTCAAAAAAATGGGTATAGAGGACAAGTGCCCCAACATAGTAAAGGCCATATATAACAAACCCACAGCCAACATTATACTGAACAGTGAGAAACTGAAAGCTTTTCCTTTAAGACCAAGAGCAAGACAAGGATGCCCACTCTCCCCACTTCCATTCAACATATTTCTAGAGGTCCTAGCCATGGCAATCAGACAACACAACGAAATAAAAAGGCATCCAGACTGATAAAGAAGAAGTCAAACTGTCCCTGTTTGCAGGTGACATGATATTGTACATAAAAAAACTTAAATAATCCACTCCCTAACTACTAGATCTAATATCTGAATTCAGTAAAATTGTGGGATACAAAATTAATACACAGAAATCTGTTGCATTCCTATACAGTAACAGTGAACTAGCAGAAAGAGAAATCAGGAAAACAATTCCATTCACAATTGCATCAAAAAGAATAAAATACCTAGGAATAAATCTAACCAAGGAAGTGAAAAACTTATACTCTAAAACTACAAGTCACTCCTGAGAGAAATTAAAGAAGAAACCAATAAATGGAAACACATCCCATGCTCATGCATAGGAAGAATTAATATTTTCAAAATGGCCATCGTGCCTAAAGCAATCTACAGATTTGATACAATCCCTACCAAAATAACATCATTCTTCTATGAACTAGTGCAAATACTTCTAAACTTCATATGGAACCACAAAAGACCCCAAATAACCAAAGCAATCATGAGAAGGAAGAATAAAGTGGGGGGAATTACACTCCCTGACTTCAAACTCTACTACAAAGCCACAGTAATCAAGATAATTTTGTACTGGCACAAGAACAGATCCACAGACCAATGGAACAGACTAGAGAGCCCAGATATAAACCCAAGCATGTATGGTCAATTAATATTCGATAAAGGAGCCATGGATATACAATGGGGAAATGACAGCCTCTTCAACAGCTGGTGTTGGCAAAACTGGACAGCTACATGTAAGAGAATGAAACTGGTTTACTGTCTAACCCCATACACAAAAGTAAACTCAAAATGGATCGAAGACCTGAATGTAAGTCATGAAACCATAAAACTCTTAGAAAAAAACATAGGCAAATATCTCTTGGACATAAACATGAACAACTTCTTCATGAACACATCTCCCCGGGCAAGGGAAACAAAAGCAAAAATGAAGAAGTTTAACTATATCAAACTAAAAAGTTTCTGTACAGCAAAGGACATTATCAATAGAACAAAAAGACATCCTACAGTATGGGAGAATATATTCATAAATGACATATCTGATAATGGGTTGACATTCAAATTATATAAAAAGCTCACCCAAAGCAACAAACAAAAAGCAAATAAGCCAATTAAAAATGGGCAGAGGAGCTGAACAGACACTTCTCCAATAAGAAATTCAGATGGCCATCAGGCACATGAAAAGGTGCTCCACATCACTAATCAGAGAAATTTAAATTAAAACCACAATGACATATCACCTCACACCAGGTAGAATGGCCACCATCCAAAACACAAACAACAAATGTTGGCAAGGATGTGGAGAAAGGGGAACCCTTCTACACTGCTGGTGGGAATGTACATTAGTTTACCATGGTGGAAAGCAGTATGGAGGTTCCTCAAAAAACTCAAAACAGAAATACCATGTGACCCAGGAACTCCACTCCTAGGAATTCACCCTATGAATGCAGGACCTCACTTTGAAAAAGATATATGCACCCCTATGTTTATCTCAGCACTATTTACAATAGCCAATACCTGGAAGCAACCTAAGTGTCCATCAGTAGATGAATGGATGAAGATATGGTACATATACACAATGGAATATTATTCAGCCATAAGAAGAAAACAAATCCTATCATTTGCAACAACATGGATGGAGCTAGAGGGTATTATGCTCAGTGAAATAAGCCAGGAGAAGAAAGACAAGTATCAAATGATTTCACTCATCTGTGGAGTATAAGAACAAAGAAAAAACTGATGGAACAAACAGCAGCAGACTTACAGAATCCAAGAATGTACTAACAGTTACTAAAGGGAACGTGACTGGGGAAGATGGGTGGAAGGGAGGGCTAAAGACAAAAAGGGATATTATGATTAGCACACATAATGTACCAGGGGGGAGGGATACAGGGAAAGCAGTATAACACAGAGAAGACAAGTAGTGATTCTATAGCGTCTTACTATGCTGATGCACAGTGACTGTAATTGGGTATGTGGTGGGGACTGGATAATAGGGGGAGTCTAGGAACCATAATGTTGCTCATGTATTTGTACATTAATAATACCAAAAAAATAAATAGAAATATCAGTGTGATTAAGAAAAGAAATATCAATTACATGCACCTTTATTACTTATGCATGATTGTTTACCAGTTAGTGAATTTAATTATGAACATTTGTATATATTTGAACATTTTTACATCTTAAAAATTGTTAAAAACATTCTCAGAAGTGTATACACTTGACTTTGCAACAGTTGTTATGTATTTTATTGAATCACGTTACATTTTCATTGTCTTTTACGTTACATCAAGCACTTAGCGTATATTATTTAATTTGATTTTCACAGAAATACGTTTTGGTTAGGACAGATAGTATTATGCTCATTATATGAATGAAGAAATCATACTTTAAAGAGATCTTTTGAATTGCTTAAATTTACGTGGATAATAAACAGAGGAGTGAGGAATAGATCCTCAGACATTTGGATCCTTGATCCAGTACTCTGCATTAGACAAGAGAATTCTCAGAGTAAGAGTAAATACGGGCAAAGGGTTATTACTTTAAAGCTTGAGTTTCACAAGTAAGAGATGAGGTTGGCATGAGGTCAGAAAGTGGATGAGTAGGTAAAAATTTAGTTATTCAAGTGACCAGAGATTGTTAAAGGTTCTGTTTAAATTAAATGAAGTAGTTCACAGCCTGCCTTTCATACTTAAGAAAATTACATCACTGTTACCAAGATGTACCCAAACAATCTTTCACACACAGATTCTGACAATGGAATATTTTCAGCCATTAATCTGTTATGCCAAGTCCTAATTAGATAGTGACAAGTTATTTACCTTTAACATCCCTTTTCTCTTTATTCGGTCACCCTGGCCTATCTCTAAGTAATGAGAAGATAATTCACCAGATGGCACCTTGTCCTATGGAATAAAATCCATGGTCTTTATAACTTCTATCTTGTTTATATGAACAGAAATAAATCTACTCTGCTAGCAAGATTTTCCTGTTCTTGGGGCAATAAACCATTCCATTATTGTGATAATGATTGTTTAAATTGTCATGAATATTCACAATATGTTTTAAGCATCTCATGGAAAATTAGGCAGATCCAATATGTGGCATGGCAATGAAATAAATCAATACTTATCTCTATAATAATATTAATAGAGAAGTGATAAACAAAACCATTTATTTTAAAGTAGATTATAAATAGAAAACGTCAGTGGAAAAGTTGTACATCTAAACTTTTTCCTCCACATTATTAGGTAGGAATCATTAAATTATTTTAAAAATTATAAACTATATATTTTTAATGTGTTTTAAAATTACAAGTCTGAGAAAAGAGAATAATTTTAATTTTTATTTATACAAAGGAAGCAAAGTTTAAGCTAAAAGTTAAAATAATTCCACATATAGCAAGCTTCCTTCTTCCCCCAAGCAAATTCTCCCAATGAGTATAAACCTCTCAATAAATGTACTTTTGCAGGTATTTTTGTTCATACTCACAATTGAATGACTGGTATATTGAGAGCTTTTATTTGAGAAAGAGTAGACAGGGCCACATTATATTTGTTTGTTTTAATGTGCTCCAACCTTGTGCAACATTTCTTAATCCATTGATAACCACTTTCGAAGTTTATGTTCTATTTATATGTTTCAAAAGAGTAAAAAATGGCATTTTAAACACTTATAATTTTCATTAGAGCATACCCAAATTCCTTAATATGTTAACTGAGCCTACATAGCAAGAAACAGGGGGAACACAACAACAGCAAACATAATACTAGGGCTGTTTATGCCCTTAGTGAAATATGCATTACAAACATCTGATACTATTTGTTTCTCACTAACCTATGTTCTCTAAACTTTTATTCAAAATATTAGCTTTGTCTGTGTTGGGTAAACAATAAAGAAGTTAAATAGTAGAGTTATGTTTTCAAGTTCCACTGAGTGTTTACAAAGCATAGCATTGCACTTAGCACTGGGGAAAGTAGGAAGCAGTGAAGTTTTGAATGAATACACCAGAAAGAAAAACATACTTCTGAAACCATATATTCACAAAGGCATATTCCAATACACAAAGGACTCATTTAAAACCTCACCTTGGGAACATTCAAACTTAAAAACAGTAAATCCGTTTACTTCAGATCTTCTTAAAAATATTGTTATTAACAAAAGTGAAAGGGAGTAATGAGCTAAAAACTCTGATACATTTTGCAAGAAGGAAGAAGCATCCCAGTCACATGGCTTTAGATACTGCCTGTTCCCACCTCCACAACTCCATCCCAGCTCCATGAAATCATATTCTAAAAACAAGGTTCATATTTTTATGGTTACAATTTTATGAATAGCTCATATGAGCCAAGTGCCTTTTTAGAAATATTTACTAGGATATTTCCTTGCCTTTCTGTATTTTAAGAAATCTTTTTTTTAATATTTATAGAACACACGTAACTGTGGCTAGAATATTCTTTCTTGCTATTAAAAACGATAGACCAACAATTATTCATATAGCAGTAATAATTATAAAGTTAAAGTTCTTACCATTTTGAACAGTCTAGATCATAATTGGATGTGGAGAGGCAACATCCAATTGGTTGTGAAAGCAATCCACAGACAGTGAAACCACTGAACAGTTTCACATAAATTGATTTACACAGTGAATTCTTTGAGTTAGGATTTTAAGTCTTCGGTTCTCACCTCAGATCTATATGGTCTGTTAGCAAGTCCTGTCAACTCTACCTCCATCTTTGTTCCAGTCTCCCTCCTCTCTGTATCAGCCATCATCAACGTAGCTCAACTACCATCATCTCTCATTTAACTACTGCAGTAGCCTCCTAATTTATCACTCCATACCTACTTCCAGCTCTTTGTAATGTATTTTCGAAACAGCAGCTAGAAAAATCTTATAGAAAATGTAAATTAGAAAATATCATTCTAAAATGGTGTCACAGTTAGAGTAAAATCCAAAGTCTCTACCATGGCTTGCTCATAAAAGCCTTCCATCTGGCAAATGCCAAACTCTTGTCTCATATCTTGTCTCTCCTTGTCTCATACCACACTCCCTGTTAAATTGGGCCACAATACCCACCTTCTTTGTGTTCCTCCAAATTGTCAATTCTGCATTCTTTTTAAGGTCTATGTTCTAGCTTTTCCCTCTGCATGGAATACACTTATGCTGTGCTGTAGTCATCAAGTAAAAAATGTAATCACAGAGAGGCCAATCCTGACCTAATGTAGCTTCCCTATCATTCTCTATCTTATCACCCATTTTAATTCTCTGCATCGTATTTATATCTCTTACATTTCTTGAATATATATCTGATTATTTCATTATTGCATGCCCAGCACTACTCTACCAGAATATAAGCTTCATAAGATCATGGATATTTTCCAGTCTTGTATATCACTATGTAATCCTCAGCACCTAAAAGAGTCCCTGGCGAACAGTAGGTATTCAATAAATACTTTCTAAATTAAAGAATAAAATACCAAAATATAAGAACTATCACAAGGTCAATATTAACTAAATAGACATTTTTGTTTTTCAGAACTATAAGGAATTTTAAAGTACATTCTTTTATTTTTCAGCTTTATTGAGATATATTTGACATAAAATACTGTAAGTTTGGGGTGTACAATGTCATGATTGATACACATATATATTGTGAAATGATTACCATAATAAGGATAAAGCATCCATCACCTCACATAATTATCATTTTTTGTTGTCATGAGACCATTAATATCTATTCTGCCAAGTGTAAAATATAATACTGTTAACTGTAGTCACTATGCTTTATATCAGATCCCTAGAACTTACTCATTTTATAATAGGAAGTTTGTACTCTATAAACAACATCTCTTCATTTCCCCCACAACTCATCCACTAACAACCACCAATTCACTCTCTTTCTTCTTTTTTATTGAAGTATTGTTGATAAACAATCTTATATTGGTTGCAAATATACAACACACAGTGGTTTAACAGTTGCCCATATTATTAAATCCTTACCCCTTCTGGTATGGTTAATATCTGTCAAAATAGATAGCTGTTACAGAATCATTAGCTATATTTTCGGTGCTACTACCATCCCCATGACCAACATTTATTGTGATTGAGAATTATTGTGCCCCATTATCCCCCTCCCCCTCCCCCTTCCCAACCACTCCCCCTTAGTAATCACCAGTCATTTCTCAGTGTCTATGAGTCTACTGCTATTTTGTTCCTTCTGTTTTGTTTTGTTTTACATTCCACTAATAAAGGAAATCATATGATATTCATCTTTCTCTTCCTGGCTTATTTCACTGAGCATAATACCCTCTGGGCCCATCCATGTTTTCACAAATGGCAGGATTTCTTTCTTTTTTATGGCTGAATAGTATTCCATTATGTATATGTACCACTTCTTCTTTATCTATTCATCTACTGATGCATACTTTGGTTACTCCTATATCTTGGCAATTGTAAATGAGGTGGCAATAAACATAAGAGTGCATACGTATTTTCAAATCACGGGTTTTGTTTTCTTCAGGTAAATTGCTAGAAATGGAATTACTGCATCATATGGTATTTCTATTTTTAGTTTTTTGAGGAACCTCCACTTTCCAGAGTGGCTGCCCCAATTTACATTCCCCCCAACAGTGTAGACTGTTCCCTTTTCTCCACATCTTGCCAACACTTGTTATTTCTTGTCTTTTGAAGAGTGGCCATTCTAACTGGTATGAGATGATACCTCATTGTGGTTTCAATTTGCATTTCTCTGATGATTACTGATGTGGAGCATCTTTTCATGTGCCAAAGAAAAATGTCTGTTTATGTCCTCCACCTATTTTTTAATAGGGTTATTTGTTTCTTTTGTGATGAGTCATGTGAATTATTTATATATTTAGGATGTTAACCCCTAGTTAGATAATTTATAAATATATTCTCTCATACTATAGGTTGCCTCTTTGTTCTGTTGATGGTGTCTTTTGCTGTACAGAAGGTTTTTAGTTTGATGTTGTCCCATTTGTTCATTTCTGATTTGTTTCCCTTGCACAGGGAGATGTGTCCAGAAAAAATTTCTCATGGTTATGTTCAAGAGATTTTTGCCTGTTTTCTTCTCTGTTTCTGTGAGTTTAGTTTTTTATATTCCACATGTAATGATATCACACAGTATTTGTCTTTCTGTATCTGATTTCACTTAGTATAATGCTCTCAATGTTCATCCATGCTGTCACAAAAAGCAAGATTTCCTTCTATCTCATGGCTGAATAATATTTCATTATATATATATTTCATTTTCATGTCTATATATGTGTATATAACAGTTCATTTTCATGTCTTATCTATTGTGAATGCTGCAATGAACATGGGAGTATGTATATCTCTTTGATATATCAATTTCATTTCTTTCAGATATATACCCAGAGATGGGATTGCTGGATCTTATAGTACTTCTAACATTTTGAGGAACCTCTACACTGTATTCATTGTGTTTGCACCAATTTACATTCATGTGAAGTGATACCTCATTGTGGTTTTGACTTGCATTTCCATGATTAATGATTTTGAGCACCTTTTCATGTACTTGCTATTTGCATATTTTCTTTGGAAAAATGTTTATTCAGGTAGTGTGCCTACTTTTAATCCATTTAACTGGGTTTTGCTATTGAGTTTTATGAGTTCTTTATATATTTTTGATATTAACCATTTATCAAATGCATGGTTTGGAAATATTTCCTTTCATTCTGTAGATTGCCTTTTCATTTTGTTTATTGTTTCTTTTGCTGTGCAGAAAATTTTTAGTTTCATGTGGTCCCACTTCCTTTTTACTTTTGTTGCTTTAACTTTTGATATCAAATCCAAAAAATCATTGCCTAAACTAAAATCGAGGAATGTATTCCCTATGCTTTCTTCTAGAAGTTGTATCATTTCAGGTATTTATTTAAGTCCTTAATCCACTTAGTTAATTATTATGAGTGGTGAAAGAAAAGGATCCAATTTTATTCTTTCTCATGTGACTATCCAGTTTTCATGGCACCATTTATTGAAGAGACTATCCTTTCCTAAATGAGTTTTCTTGGCTCCCTTGTCAAAGATTAGTTCACAGTATATGCAGGGATTTATTTCTGGACTCTCAATTCTGTTCCATTGGTCTATGTGTCTGTTTTTATGCCAGGATCATACTGTTTTGATTATTATAGCTTTGTGATATAGTTTGAAATCAGGAAGTATCATGCCTTTGGTTCTGCTCTTTCTCAAGATAGTTTTGGCTATTAAGGGTAAGTTTTGGTTTCATATAAATTTTAGGGTTGTATTTTCTATTCTGTGTAAAATGTCATTGGAATTTTGATAGGGATTGCATTGAATCTGTAAATTGCTTTGGGTAAGATGGACATTTTAGCAATATTAATTCTTCCAATACATGAGCACAAGATAGCTTTCCATTTGTTTGTGTCTTTCCAATTTCTTTCATCAATATCTTATACTTTTTAGTGTACAGATCTTTCACCTCCTTGGTTTAGTTTACTCCTTATTTTCATTGTTTTGGATGCTTTTGTGAATAGGAGAGTTTCCTTTACTTCTTTTTCAAAAAATTAGTTGTTAGTGAAATATGTATGTTGATTTTGTATCCTGCAACTTTCCTGAATTCATTTATTAGTTCTAACAGTTTTTTCGTACAATCTTTAGTACTTTCTGTATTAAAGATCATATCATCTGCAAATAGAGACATTTTGACTCTTCCTTTATTATTTGTATGACTTTTATTTCTTTTTCTTGACAATTTGCTCTGGCATGGACTCCCAGTACTCTTTGAATAGCAGTGTTGTCAATGGGCACCTTGTCTCATGTCTGATCTTAAAGGAAAAGCTTTCAACCTTTCACTCTTGATTAAGATGTTAACTGTAGGTTTATCATATATGGCCTTTATTATGTTGAACCACATTCTTTCTATAACCAATTGTTGAACTTTTTTATCATTAAAAGATGTTGACTTTTGTCAGATATTTTTTCTGCATCTACTTACATGATCATATGATTTGTATTCTTTATGCTATTAATGTGGTATATTGTATTTGTTAATTTGCATATGGTAAACCATTCTTACATTTCAGGGATACATCCCACTTATTTATGGTTTATGAGCTTTTCATTTACTGTTGAATTCAGTTTTCTAGTATTTTGTTAAGCATTTTTGATTCCATATTCATCAGGAATATTGGCCTATAATTTTCTTTTCTTGTAGCATCATTATTTGGCTTTAGTTTAGGGTAATGTTGCCCTCATAAAATGAATTTGTAAGTGATCTTTCCTCATCAATATTTTGGAAGAGTTTAAAAAATATTGGCATTAATTCTTTAAATGTTCAGTTGTTCAGACCCAAACATAAGATTCATCTAATATCAATGTCATCAACAATTCTCATCAAGTCTATTTTCAAATTATAGCTAAAATCCATCTACTTCTTTCCTTCTCTGCTTTTATAGCCAGCTGATCCAAGCTATCACTTATTCTCACCCAGAATACTATTATTAATTACTAATGGGCTCTCTGCATCTGTTCATCCCACCCTGGTGTCCAGTCTATCCTCCATACAGCTACTTGAGATTTATATATGTATACATGTATTTTAAATCAGATCACATAGCCGCCTTCTTAAAACCCATGGCCTTCCATTTGAACCTAAAATAAAATAAAAGGTTTTTTTTTTTTACCACGGCCTACAAGGTCTTACCTAATAAGTCTCTGCCCTCTTGAGATGCCGCATTGAGCCACACCTCACTGTAAGCCTTATCCTCCACAAACACGCACAACCATTTTGTAACATTGGCTCTCTTCTTTATATTCTTCAGTTTGACCCAACTTATTCTTGCTGTGTGATATTTGAACTTACTATTCTTTCTGCCTGGAATGCTCATTCTGTGTCTCTCCATTGAAATGTAGGAATCAGCTCAAATGTCACTTTCTAGGAAAGGCATTCTCTAACCCTATTAACCTAAAAGAGAAATCACTCTCTTTTTGTCATATTATCCTGCTTCATTTCCTTAATGGAATTTATCCATTCAATAATTAAATTGTTATTCTATTCAGTAGCTTATTAATTGTCAGACCATCCATGAAAGAAATGCCAGTGTCTGTCTTGCTTGTTGTTGGAACTCTAGCATCTAAGAAAGTCCTAGCATTTAGAAGGGTTCAATAAATATTTTAAAAAATGAATAAAGTGCATGTTTCCAGTGTGTCATTTCTCATTTATCTTATATCCATTATTTCATTTAATCGTTGCATAAGTAGCTGCTATTATTATATCCATTCTACAGATAATGAAACAATTGCTTGATATGTTAAATAACTTGCTGAGGTTCACACAGTAAGTAGTGCAGTTGGATTCAGTCATAATGTGTGAGCTCTAAATTTCATGTTCTTAACCACTCTACTATACGATTTGTAGATATCTGTCAACCTAGTCATATGTTACAGGGTTATTTTCTAGGTTTTTCTCTCAGTGGGTTGAAAGAGTATATAAAAGCTTCAGTTATTCCAATTCAGCTGATAAAAATGCATGGGACAGATTTCTGATTCAGACAAGATGATGTAGAATTATTTCTCTCTACACTCTCTGCCAAGTAAAAATATAAACCCTGAAGATATAGTTAGAGGTGACCAAAGGAGAACACTGAAAGGTGATAAGAAGGTGGACTCATTTCAGACCCCAGGATTGGAGAACTAAGACAATGGCAGAGAGTCTTGTGTTCCCTACCCAACAGAAAATGGTAACACAGACCTGACATTTACTGACCCTCAAAATAGAAATAGAAGCTAGTTCTGGTAGGCTCATTCCTCTTTCACATGGTAAGTCTGTCACAACATTAGGCAAGAGTGGCAAAACCAGAAAAAGCGTTCAATAGGGAGCCTCACTAACAATAAATATCCATAGGTGGTGTTGTCCCTCTCAGCTAGGCCTTAGATTCTCCTTTTTGACTGACAGATACTAAGTTACCTGAGTTGCACTAGCAAGGGTGAACCAGCCGCAATCAGCCTGACATGGGATGTCTATTTGTTTCTCTGAAACTGAGACTACTTTTACCAATGGACATCAAGTTGTCCCACCTTGGGAAGCCATCACACAGCACAGCACTAGCATAGATCAGTTGGAGCCCCAGAAGTACCAGATAAATCAAGAAGACCAAAATAACACCAAAAAATCTATGAAACTGAAAATCCATTTCAGACAAGTAGACCAAGATCCATGTGCTAATCCAAAAATGCGACTTTCTGACAAAATGAAACATTTTAATAGAACTAGTAAGAGTGACATCAGGAAAATAACAGAATAGGCAGCTCCAAACTTTTGTTCTCCAAGAAACATAAAACAACAACAACAGCAACAACAATAACAGAAACCTGACAAAGGTTTCAAAGTAAGCACTCAATCAATGAAAAGGCAAATTAAAATGGTAGGAAAGATTTATGGCAGTTTTGCTGTCCTTTGCCCCACCCTCTGCTTGGCACAGCAGCATTTTTGAAGAGGGAAGGTCACATTCCTGATGTGGAATCAGTTGTATGTGAACTGATGAGAAATGATACCCTTGCCTTGTTCCTGATTTTATTGAATGCATGAAGTTTTTCACCATTAGGTGTGATGTAAACTGTATGTTTTTTGTAAATGTTCTTTACCAAGTTGAATAAGATCTCCTCTATTCCTAGTTTGCTGATAGTATTCATCATGACTAGGGGTTGGATTTGTCAAATAGTTTTTCTGCAACTACATGATTGAATAATTTTCTTTGTTGATTTTGTGGATTTTACAATTGATTTTTTAATATTAAAACTCTCTTGAACCTGAAAATAATTATTACTTGCTCATGGTGTTTAATACTTTCTATGTATTATGGGACTCAATTTGCTAATATTTTGTTGCGGATTTTTATATCAGTTTTCATGAGAGATATTGGTGTGTACTTTTCATGTAATATCTTTATCTGATTTTGATATTAAAGTAATACAGGTTTCATAGACTAAGTTAAGAAATGCTCCCTCAGCTTTTATTTTCTGGAACAAATTGTAGAGTGTTGTTATCATTACTTCCTTAAATGTTTGGTGGAACTCACCAGTGAAACTATCTGGCATGGTACTTTCTTTCCTGGGAAATTGTTGATTAAATATCATTAATAAATATAATGTTATCCACATTATCTATCCTTATATGTATTTTAGCTGTTCATAACTTTCAAGGAATTGGTCCATTTTAATCAGTGAACTAAGTTATCACATTTGTGGTTATAGAATTGCTTGTACTATTCCGTTATCATAATTTTGATGTCCATGGCCTCAGTAACAATGACCTCTCTGTCATTGCTGATATTTGTACTTTCTATCTTTGTCTTGGATAGTATGGCAAGAGTTTATCAATTTTATTAATCCATTCAAAGAACATTTTTAGTGGCATTGATTTTTTTCTTTTGTTTCTCCACTTTCAATTTCATTGAGTCCTCCTCTTTTTTATTATATAACTTTCAGGTATACATTATAATATGACATCTATATATAGCACAAAATATTCACCCCCAATGGTATAGTTACTATCTATCACCCTACAGTTGACCCCCTTCACCCATTCCATCCACCCAGCAACTACCTTACCTTCTAGTAACCACCAATCTGTTCACTGTATCTGTGAGTTCATTTTTGTTTCATTTTATTTGTTTACCTTATTTAGATTCCACAAATAAGTGAAATAATACAGTATTTTTCTTTCTACTTCTGACTTATTTCAAGTAGCATAATACACAAGGTCCATCCATGTTATTGCAGATGTCAAGATTTCATTCTTTTTTATGGATAAGTAGCATTCCATTGTATATACACCCCCAAATTTATTTATCCATTCATTCATCAATGGACATTTAGGTTGTTTCATATCTTGGCTATTTAAATAGTCCTGCAATGAACATAGGAATCCTTATATCTTTTCAAATTACTGCTTTTGTATTTTTCAGATAAATACCCAGTAGTGAAATAGCTGGATCATATGATAATTCTATTCTTGATTGTTTAAGGATTCTCCAAACTGTTTTCCTTGGTGGCTACACTAATTTACAATCCCAACAGTGTATGAGGATTCTCCATTCTCCACATCCTCTCCAACACATGTTATTTCTTATCTTTTTGATAATAGCCATTTTAACAGATGTGAGGTGATATTTCATTGTGGCTTTGATTTGCATTTCCATGATTAGTGATGTTGAGCATATTTTCTTGTGCCTATTGGCCAACAGTATGTCTTCTGTGGGAAAAAATGTCTATTCTGACCCTCTGCCCATTTTTAATCAGCCTGCTTGATTTTTTGTTCAGTTGTATGAGCTCTTTGTATTTTTTGGATATTACCCGTTATTGGATGTATGATTTGCAAATCTTTTCCCATTCAGAAGATTGCCTTTTTGTTTTGATGATAGTTTCCTTCACTATGCAAAGCTTTTTAGTATGATTTAGTCCCATTTGCTTATTTTTACTTTTGTTTCCCTTGCCCTTGTTGTGTAATCCGCAAAAAAAAAAATCACTTAGACCAATATATAGAAACTTAGTGCCTGTTTTCTTCTAGGAATTTTATGGTTTCAGATCTTGCATTCAAGCATTTAATCCACTTTGAATTAATTTTGGCATATGCTAATATAGTTACTGTGACTAGGACTTATATTGAATACAAGTAGCAAGAATGGGCATCCTGTGTTTATCATCTTAAAGGAAAATCTTTCAGCTTTCACAATTGAATATGATATTAGTTATGGGTCTGTCATATATTGTTTTTATTACACTAAGGCACATTCCCTTTATAGCCATCTTGTTGAGAGTTTTTATTATAAATTCATATTGAATTTTATCAAGTGCTTTTTCTACAGCTATTGAGATGATCATGCAACATTTATCATTCATTTTGTTAATGTAGTATATCACATTGATGGTTTTGTGGATGTTGAACCAATCATACACCCCTGGAATAAATCCCACTTGATCATGGTGTATGATCCTTTTAATGTATTGTTGAATTCACTTTGGTAATATTTTGTTCAGAATGTTTGCATCTATATTCATCAGTAATAGTGGCCTGTAATTTTCTTTTTCTGTGGTTTCTTTGTCTGGTATTGACATCATGGTATGTTGGACATGTAAAGTGTGATCCCTCCTCCTCAAATTTTTAGAAGAGTTTGATAGGATAGGTATTAAACATTCTTTGAATGTTTGCAAGAATTTCTCAGTGAAGTTGTCTGGTCTCAGACTTTTGTTTGTTGGGGGGAAGCTTTTGATAACTGATTCTATCTTCTTACTACTAATAGGTCTGTTCAGGCTTTATATTTTTTCCTGATTCGGCCTTGGCAGATTACATATTTCTAGAACTTTATCCATATCTTGTAGGTTTTCCAATTTTTTGGCAGATAATTGTCAGAGTAGTATACTTTAAAATATAAAATATAGTGATTCAAATGTTACATATATTAAATCCTCATCGCAACTAGTGTAATTACTGTTAACATAGAAATATGTTACAGAACTACTGACTCTATTCTCTACATTGTAATTTCATCCTCATGACTAATTTATATTATGATTGAGATTTTGTGACTCTTTATCCCCTTTATCTACTTCACCCATCCACCCCAACCTCTTCCATGAAAACTACCAGTCACTTCTCAGTGTCTATGGGTCTGCTAATATTTTGTTTATTTTGTTTTTAGATTCCACATATAAGTGAAATTATATTGTATTCATCTTTCTTCACCTGGCTCATTTCACTTAGTATAATAACCTCTAAAATCCAACTGTGTTGTCAAAATGGCAGGATTCCTTTCTTTTTATGACTGAATAATATTCAGTGTGTATATATGCCATATCTTTATCCATTCATCTATTTATGACTACCTCAATTGTTTCCATATCTTAGCTATTGTAATAATGCAGCAATACACACAGGGGTGCATATGTCTTTTCAAATCAGAGATTTTGTTTTCTTTTGCTAAATTCCCAGAAGTGGAATTATTGTGTAGCACAGTATTTCTATTTTTAGCTTTTTCAGGGACCTCTATACTGGTGTCCATAGTGGCTGGACCAGTTTACATTCCCACCAACTGTGTAGGAGGGTTCCCTTTTCTGCACATCCTTGTCAAAACTTGTTATTTCTTGTCTTTTGGGTAGTGGACACTGTCCCTGGTGTGAGGTGATATCTCACTGTGGTTTTGATTTGCATTTCCCTGATGATTAGTGATGTGGAGCATCTTTTGATATTGTTGATGATCTGTATGTCTTTTTTGTAAAAATGTCTAATCATGTTCTCTTTCCATTTCTATGTCAGGTTACTTTTCGGGGGCATTTTGAGTCTTACCAGTTCTTTATGTATTTGCATATTAACTCCTTATCATATAAATCATGTATGAATATATTCTCCCATAATATAGATTGCCTTTTTGTTTTGTTGATGTTTTCCTTTGCTATACATAAGCTTGTTAGTTTGACATAGTCCAACATGTTTATTTTTTCTTTTGCTTCCCTTTCTCAGGGAGACGTACAGAAAAATGTTACTTATGCTTATGTTCAGGAGATTTTTGCCTATTTATTAATATTTCTAAGAATTTTATGGTTTCCAGTCTTACATTTAGGTCTTTAACCCTTTTTCACTTACTTTTGTGCATGGAGTTAGTCAGTAATCCAGTTTCATTCTCCTGCATGTAGCTGTTCAGTTTTCCCAACACCATTTATTGAAGACACTGTCTTTTCCAAAGTATATATTCATGGCTCCATTATCATGTGTTAATTGACCATATATGTGTGGTTTATTTCTGGGATCTCTATGCTGTTCTATTGATCTATGGGTCTGTTCTTGTGCCAGTACCATACTGTTTTGATTACTGCAGCTTTGTAGTATAACTTGAAGTCAGGGAGCATGATACCACAACTTTGTTCATCTTTCTCAAGATTGCTTTGGCTATTAAGCAACTTTTGTGGTTCCATATAAAGTTTAGTATTATTTGCTCTAGTTTAGTGGAAAATGCCATTGTTATTTTTATAGGGATCGCATTGAATTTATAAATTGCTTAGAACAGAATGGCCATTATGATAATACTAATGCTTCCATCCAAGAACATGGGATAGATTTCCATTTATTTGTGTCTTCTTCAATTTCTTTCATCGGTGTCTTATAGTTTTCAGAGTAGAAGTCTTTCACCTCTTTGGTTAGGTTTATTCCTAGGTATTTCATTCTTTTCGAGGTGCAATTGCAAGTGGAATTATTTTCTGATTTCTCTTTCTGCTAATTCATTGTAAGTATATAGGAATGCAACCAATTTCTATATATTGATTTTGTATCCTGCAACTTTGCTGAATCCAGTTATTACTTCCAATATTTTTTGGTGGAGTCTTTAGGTTTTATATATAGTATCATGTGATCTGTAAATAGTGACAGTTTTACATTTTCCTTACCACTTTGTATGCCTTTTACCTCATTTTCTTGTCTGAATGCCATGGATGGTACTTCCAGTACTACATTGAATAAAAGTGTTGAGAGTAGTTATCTTTGTATTGTTCCTGATCTCAGAAGAAAAGCTTCCAGCTTTTCATTATTAAGTGTGATGTTATCTGTGTATTTGTCATATATGGCATTTATTATATAGAGTCATGTTTTGTATACCTATTTTGTTTTGAATTTTTATGATGAATGGATGTTAAATTTTGTCAAATGCTTTTTCAGCATCTATTGAGATGATCATATGGTTTTTAGCCTTTCTTTTGTTTATGTGGTGTATCACATTAATTTATAAATATTATAACATCCTTGCATCCATGGAATAAACCCTACTTGGTCATAATGGATGACATTTTTGATGCATATTTTAATTTGCTTTGCTAATATTTTGTGGAGGATTTTTTATTGGATATTATTCAAGGATTTTGGTCTGTAACTTTCTTTTTTCTTTGTAGTGTCTTTGGTTTGGTATTAGAGTGATGTTGGCCTCATAGAATGAGTTTGGAAATACTTCCTGCTCTTTTCTTTTTTGGAATACTTTAAGAAGGAGGGCTATCAGCTCTTCTTTAAGTGTTCAGTAGAACTCATCTGTGAAATCATCTGGTTGTGGTATTCCGTTTCTTTGAAGTTTTGGATTACCAATTCACTTCTGTTTCCGGTAATCAGTCTGTTCAAATTTTCTGTTTCTTACTGGTTCAGTCTTGGAAGGCTGTAGTTATCTAGGAATTTGTCTATTTCTTCTAGGTTGTCCAATTTGTTGGCATATTATTTTTCATAGATTTCAGAGATTTCAGTCATTTCTAATGATTCTTCATATTTGTGATGTCAGTTTTAACTATTCCATTATTTATTTGTTTTCTGATTTTGTTTATTTGTGTCCTTTCTCTTTTATTCTTGATAAGTCTTGCTAGGGGTTTGTCTATTTTGTTTATCTTCTTAAAGAACCATATCTTGATTTTACTGATTTTTCCTACTGTTTTCTTATACTCTATTTTATTTCTGCTATGACCTTTATTATATCTGTCCTTCTACTAACATTGGGTTTCATTTGTTCATCTTTTTGTTGTTCCTCTAGTTTAGATTGTTTATTTGGGATTGTTCTTGTTTCTTGAGGTAGGCCTATATTGCTATTCACTTCCCTCTTAGAAGAGCTTTTGCCACATTCCACATATTTTGAACTGCTCTGTTTCTGTTTTCATTATTCTCCGTGTATTGTTTGATTTACTCTTTTATTTTTCATTAAGCTATTGGTTATTTAAAAGCATATTGTTTATCCTCCATGTGTTTATTTTTTGTGTTTTCTTCATGTAATTGATTTCTGATTTCATAATATTATGATCTGAAATGATGCTTGATACAATTTCAAAGTTTTTGAATTGATTGAGACTCTTTTGTTTCCTAATATGTGATCTATTCTGGATAATGTTCCATGTACACTTGAGGAAAATATGTATACTGCTGCTTTTAGGTGGAATGTTCTGTATAAGTCTGTTAAGTACATCTTGCCTAATGTGTAGTGTAACACCTATTCCTTTATATTTTTCTGGATGATCTATCCATTGATGTAAGATGGGTGTTAAAATACCCTAAGATGATTATGTTGCTGTCTATATCCCCATTTAGTACTGTTAGCATTTGTTTTATAAATTTAGGTTCTTCTATGTTGGTTGCAAAGATATTTACAAGTTTTATATCCTCTTATTGGACTGATCCTTGTATCATCATGTAATGTCCTTCTTTGTTTCCTGTTACTTTCATTTTTCCAAAGTCTTTTTTTTCTCATATAAATACTTCTACTCCTGTTGTTTTCTACCTTTTCTTTGCATGAAATATCTTTTTCTATCCCTTCAATGTATGTGTTCTGGTCTGAAATTAGTTTCTTGTAGGGGGCATATAGATGGGTCCTGTTATCCATTCTGCCACCTCATGTCTTTTGATTGGTACATTTAGTCTATTTACATTTAAGGTAATTATTGATAGGTATGTACTTATTGCTATTTTATTGTTCCTGTTCCTGGTTATTTTTGTATTTCTGCTCTTTTCCTTTCTTCATCTCTATACTCTTGTTACTTGATTATTTTTCTTAATGTTATGCTTTGATCTCTTTTTTAAATTTTGTTTGTTTCTATTTTAGACTTTAGGTTTGAAATTAGCATGAGGTTCATGGATTGTTTCCTAAATATGTGAATACTAAACAATCTGTATTAAGCTCATGGTTGCTTTATCTAATCTAAAAGTACTACTTTTTTGCTCTTTTTCCTCTTCCACACTTTATGTATGGCATAATCTATATTTTATATTTCCTTTGATTAATTTTGTGTACATTTGATTTTACTACTTTTGTTTTTTAAAACTTCATTCTTGCTTAGTAATTGGCTTACTACCTTTATTGTAGGTTTATTTTCACTGATAAAAATTATTTAGCTATAAGAACATTTCTATCTATAAACATTCCTTTTACATACCTTATAAGGCTAGTTTAGTGGTGGTGAATTATTTTAAACTTCATTTATCTGTGAAATGTTTAATCTCTCCTTCAATTTTGAATGATAACCTTGCTAGATAGAAGATTCTTGGTTATAGGTTTTTCCTTTTCAATATGTGAAATATTTCATGCCACTCCCTTCTGGCATGCAAAGTTTCTGCAGAGAAATCTGCTGATAGTCTTATAGAGTTTCCCTTATAGGTAACTGTCTGCCTCTCTGTTTCTGCTTTTACAATTCTTTCTTTATCTTTAATCTTTGCTGCTTTACCATATGTCTTGGTGGCATCTTCCTGGGGTTCATCTTGTTAGGGGCTCTCTGAACTTCCAGGACCTAGATGTCTATTTCCTTCCCAAGATTTTGGAGGTTTACAGCAATTATTTCTTCAGAGACTTTCTACTCATTCTCTCACTTCTCATTCTGGCACCCCATATTATGCAAAATTATTTCATTTGAAGTTGCCATCCTTTCATTTTTAGAAATTATTTTTTCTCTTTCTTCCTCACCTTGGTTATTTTGTTGTTCTCTATCTTCCATCAAAACTATTCTTTCCTCTAATTCCATCAGCCTATTATTCATTCCCTCTATTGCATATTTCATTTCAGTTACTGTATTCTTCAGCTCTGAGTGGCTTTTTTCATATTTTCTATCTCTTTGTTGAAGTTCTCACTGAGATAATCAATTATTTTCCCCAGTTCAGTGAACATCTTTATGACTGTCCCTCTGAATTCTTTATCAAGATGATTGCTAATCTCCATTTCATTTAGCCCTTTTTCTGGTGCCTTCTCTTGTTATTGTTTGGAACATATCTCTCTACCTACTGATTTTGTCTGCTTCTGTGTTCTTCTTTTGTATTAGATAGATCAGCTATGCTTTCCGGTCTATAAAGTAATGGCTTTATGAAGTATGTGTCCTTTGGTGCCCAGAAATTCAAGACTCTTTGCTCACCAGTGCTTGGTTCTCTTTTGCAGCAGGGCTGTATTTGAAGTTGCTGGGCTGTGGGTGGGGCCTGTCTTTCTGCTTATCTGCTGGAAGTGGCTGATCTCTGTCAGCAGAGGCTGAGAGCTCACCTTTGTGCCCTTTGGGTGATATGAGGCACTTCTATTGGGATTCACTGTGGGTAAAGCAAGTTGTGCAGGATTCCTGAGTGCTTATCCTCTCCCCATTTCATGTTTGGGCTGGGATGGGGAAAGGGTTTGGGTCCCAGTTGATCATGGCTCTGCCACTTCACCCTTTTCAATGTGGTCTTCTCTTTTTTGCCAGGTATAGATGCAGTGTTCAGGTCACTTTCAGGGTTAATTGTATTTTCTGCAGTGACTTCCTTCATGTGCACATGGGAAGTGATTTTCCCCTTGCCACCCAGTCCACTGTCTTTTCACAGCAGTTATTGCTTCCTACGGACCTTTGCATTTCTGTGGTATCAGTTTTAACTTCTCCTTTATTTTGGATTTTATGTATTTGAGATATCTTTTTTTCTTGGTGAATCTAGCTAAAGGTTTGTCAATTTTGTTTATCTTTTCAAAGAGCCATATCTTTGCTTCATTGATATTTTCTGTTGTCTTTTAAGTCTCTTTCATTTATTTCTCGTCTAATCTTTATTTCCTTCCTTCTATTAACTTTGCACTTCACTTTTTTTTCTTTTTCTATTCTTTTAGGTATAAAGTTAGATTGTTTGATATTTTTCTTGCTTCTTGAGGTAAGCCTGTATTGTTCTGAACATCCCTCTTAGAACTGGTTTTGCTGTATCCCACAGATTTTGGTAGGTAATTTTTCTGTTTTTATTTTTATCTAAGTAATTTTTTGTTTTTTTAATTTCTTTGATGATCCGTTTGTTGTTCAGTAGCATGCTGTTTAATCTCAGTTTTCTTGGCTTTTCCCATTTTCTAATTATAACTGATTTCTAGTTTTCATACCACTGTGGTCAGAAAAGATGCTTGATATGACTTCAATATTTTAAAATTTATTCACACTTGTTTTGTGGCCCAACATGTGATGTATCCTATAGAATGTTCCATGTAAACTTGAAAAGAATGTGTATTCTGCTTCTTAGGAAGGAATATTCTGTATATATCTATTAAGTCTATCTGGTCAAATGTGTTATTTAAAGCTGATATTTCCTTGTTAAATTTATGACTTTACTACTTTTGTATTTTGACCTTCATACTTGCTCTATCAATGACTGATCCACGAACTTTACTACATATTTTCCTTTTTCAGTAAGATTACTTTCATATGTTTTATTATTATTAATTAGTATCTTTTCTTTTTAGTTTAGAGAAATACTTTAATATTTCTAGTAAGGTCAGTTTAGTGGTAATGAACTCTTAGCTTTTGCTTATCAAGAAATTTCTTAATCTCTTCTTAAATTTTGAATGATAATGTTGCCAGTTAGAGAATTCATGGTTGGAAATTATTTTTCCTTTCAGTATTTTGAATATGTCATGCAACTACCTTTTGTCCTGTAAGATTTCTGCTGAAAAAATCTGCTTTAGTCTTATGTGGTTTCCCTTGTATGTAGTAAATTGTTTTTGTCTAGCTGCTTTTAAGATTATCTCTTTATCCCTAAATTTTACCATTTTGATTATAATGTGCCTTGGTGCGTTTCTCTTCCCATTCATTTTATTTGAACTCTCTGGACTTCCTGTACCTGGATGTCTATTTCCTTTTCCAGTTTAAGGCAGTTCTCAGCCATTATTTCTTTGAATTAGTTTTCTGGTACTTTCTCTCTCTCTTCTCTTTGTTGGGATCCTTATAATTAGAATGTTATTCTGCTTTATTTTTTCCCAAAGCTACCATAATATGTGTTCACTTTTTTAAGGCCTTTTTTTCATTTTGCTGCTCTGTATGGGTACAATCCATTGCTTTGTCTTTCAGCTGCTGATTTGTTCTTCTATTTCATCCTTTATTCTATTGAGCTCTTCTAGTGTATTTTTCAGTTCAGTTATAATTTCTCTTTGGCATGTATTTCTGTATTTCTTAATATTTCTATTTCTTTCTTATATTTTCTATGTCTTTGTTGAAATTCTTACCGTGCTCATCTATTCTTCTCCCATGTTTTAGGAGTATCTTTATAACCATTACTTTGAACCCTTTGTTGGGTAGGTTGCATATATCCATTTCATTGGTTTATTTTTCTGGGAATTTGTCTTGTTCTTTGGCTGGTAACATCTTACTCTGTCTCCTCAATTTGCTTGACTCTCTGTGTTTGTGTATATATACTAGGTCAGAAAGCTACCTCTTCTAATCTTTAAGGAGTGGTCTTATATAGATTATCTGTGGGGTCCAGAAGAACAGTGTCCCCTGGCATCCAAAGCCAAGCATTCAAAGGGCACCGGTCATATGAATTATGTAGTCCTTTGGCAGGGCTACCACTACAGTTCAGGTTGGGCAGGTGCAGGGCACTTTCCCAGCCTGCCTGTGGTATAGTTGCTACATGGGGAGGGCAGGGCATGCTGTGCTCACCCAGTGAGGTTGTGGGTGCAAATGTGGCTTGGGATGCTTATTCAGCATGGTTGTGATATGCTTGTTATGGAGCATGAGATTAGCCTGGGGTGCTCACCTCCTGACTGCAGTCCAGTTGCTGCACTAGGAGAGTTGGATATGGCCTGCTTAAGTTTAATCACTTATTTTCTTCTGTGTGCTTTAAGCCTATATGCTTTTCATTCTACAATCTCACAAGGTAGAAGCTTATATTACTGACTTTTATGCCTACTTCCTTTCTAATATATGAATTTAATGCTATAAATTTTCCTCTAAAACTTTTCTTGCTGCATCTTACAAATTTTGATGTTATATCTTTGTTTTTATTGATCTTCAAAATATTTTTAAATCTGCTTGAGGCTCCCTAGCCTTTGATAACTTTGCTGTGTAGATTAATTTCCAAATATTTGGGGAGTTTTTCACCTATCTCTCTGCTATCAATGTGTCATGTAATTTAACTTTATGTGAAAACATATTTTTATATCTATTATTTATGAAATTGTGGCAAAAATACAAAATTTTCTCATCTTAAGTACAAGTGTACACTTCAGTAACATTAGATATATTCACATTGTTCAACCAATCTCCAGAACATTTTCATCTTCCAAAACTGAACCCTATGCTCATTAAACAATGTCTCCTAATTTCCCCGTACCCCTAATCCCTGACAACCACCATTTTACTTTAGGGTTCTTGGAATTTCACTACTCTAGATAGTTCATATAAGCAGAATCATACAGTATTTGTCAGTTTGTGACTGACATATCACTTACCATGATGTCCTTAAGATTCATCCATGTTTAAGCATATGACAGAATTTTCTTCATTTTAAGGATGAATAATATTCCATTATAAGTACATATCACATTTAGTTTATCCATTCATTCACTGATGGACATTTAAGCTGCTTCCACCCCTTGACTATCATTCCCACCAATAATACGCAAGCATGCCAACTGGCCCACAGTCTTGTCAACAGTTATTTTCTGGTTTTTTTTTTATAGTAGCTATCCTAATAGGTGTGAGGTGATACCTCATTGCATTTTTTATTTTCATTGCCCTAGCCATTAGTGATGCTGAGTATCTTTCCATATACCTGTTGGCCATTTGTATATTATCTTTGGTGAAATGTTCATACACCCAAAGTGATATATGGATTCAATGAAATCCCTATCAAAAGCCCAATGATATCTTTTCAGAGATAGAAAAATATCCATTTTAAAATTCATATGGTATCTCAAGAAATCGAAAATGCCAAAATAATTTTGGAAAAGGACAAAGTTGCAGGTCTCACACTTGCTCATTTCAAAACAAAGCTACAGTAATCACAACAATTTGATATTGGCAAAAAGACAGACATATAAAGTCAAAGGAAGAGAATAGAGACCCCAGAATTAAACCCTTACATATGTAGTCAATGATCTTCCACAAGGATGCCAAGACCACTCAATGAAGAAAGAACAGTATCTTCAACAAATCTTGTTAAGAAACTGGATATCCCATGCAAAATAATGAAATTGGGCACTTATTTCCTACATTATATAAAGAAATTAACTCCTGTTAAGTATTTAAGCAGTCTATTTTATTTCTAATTGCTTCTAGTATTTGAAGATGTGCCAAGATCTGTCAATGTCCCAAAGGGTACAATCTAAGTCAGAACCTAGATTCAGCATGATTGGAGGCCAGACCTTCAGCCAGCAGCTTTTAAAGAATACAAACCTAACAGACTTGTAAGACTACAAGCATAAGCTCCACTGACGACAAGAACCTAGAGATTTAGAGGTATCCTCTGACCAGTAGTCACAATAATTGGAGCTCCAGTTCACTGTATAAGCTTCTTTCTGTGAGATGCCAGTTAGCTGTAGTGAGACAAAGAGGAAATTTAAAGATTGAGTCTCCTGGATTACACTTCTGAGAGGACTTCTGTAGCCCCTAATTGCATACCAGACCTGAAGCCTGTCACTCAGGCCAAACTCCAGGACAAGCAAATAAGGTCTCTTTAACAGAAATATTGGGGGAATTTCAGTCTGTTTTCTGTGCCATGCCTTGGGGTTGGTAGCCTGATAAGAGATGTCTCTCTGATTGCTACAGTCTCATGGGACCCAGAAGCATATGCCACACTGATCACCAGAGCGAGGTGACAAAGGGCAAGCCCTGAGCAACCACTGAAAAAACTGAGACACTAGATGTAAAACCTGGGACACCAGACATGTATGTACTCCCCTATTAGAGATGATAGTTATCTGGATCACAGTAGAAGAGCATGAAGATACTGCATGTTCTCCAAGGTCTCTAGAAATATTTATAGTCAGTTTTTGGATGTGTGTTTAATTAAAAGCTTGATCCTGAGGCTGCAGGTATGATGATAAGCTAATTGGCCTCTTTCACAGAAAGACTGAGTGCCTGAGTTTGTGGCCTCTTACTGTGTCCTGGAAGAGTTAGGTTTTTAAAAATCATTTCTGTTTCCCCATTGGTTATAGTCCATTGGGACCTGAGAGCATAGGCTACACTGGCCACTAGAACCAGGTGATACAGAGGTGTTGCCTGGCAGAAGCCACAAAAATCAGGGTGCTAGACAAGATCATAACCTCCGTTTGGAAGGATATCAACAAGCTGGAGCAAGGTA
>JAVSCE010006968.1:0-67543 GCA_032199065.1 Smutsia gigantea | reverse complement strand
TCATGTGATCAGAGATCACCTACACACCTGCTTAAAGGGGAGGACCCTGATTCTGATGGAATTTAGGGCATTTGGGGCTTCTGTTCTCTTTTATAAATATGTTTGGCTTTTTTCTATAAAAACCATTCTCCCACAGAGGAGTCTGCAAACTAAAAATCAGTTCTATTGGGCTTTTATAAAAAGTAAAACAATGCACTCGTCCTCCTATAAAAGCAAGAAATTTCTCCCATAACACACAGTCCATTACTTTGTCACATCCCAACTCCAGTCTGCATCAGACCAGAATGAAAGGAAGCAGGATGCACAGGGGAGAGGAGAGAAGAGAGAGAATTGGCCACAGCGAACAGAGAAGCAGCTGGCCGCCTTCACCCACTGCCCAGCTACTTCCCATGCTGTGCTGACCACTCGCTGTGACCATCTTCACTGGGAGGTGATGGCACGTGGTCAACCTCGTCAATGTGGCTTGCGAAGAACGGGGTTGGGGCAGGGGAAGAGTAAGAGACAGCCCCAGGTGAGGTGGGTGCATCTGTGTCCCTGGAGAGCAAGCAGGAAAGCCCTGTTGCCCGGCCCAGGTAGACATAGACAAGCACCGGCCACTGGAGTGTCCCTGGGACAGCCAGGGCAAGAGCAAGTTTTCTTGACATAACATGCCCCTCTTCTGGCCATCTCAGACATTGCAGGCAGGAATTGAACCGGTTGCATTTTCACAGCAATAATTAATAGGTAAGACCCCTCTCCATTGTAGCCCCATAGGTTGGAAAGGACAAAAGCAAGTGTGGATTGGACATACCTGATTTAAGGAGTAAGAAGTGCGAGTCCCCAGAATTATCTCCAGACACCAAAAAGTTCATACAGAGGGAAGAGACACCGTTTTAGAGAGAGTCCTGAGTTGTATAACAGGATTGGGCCATGACTTGACAGGACCTAGGAAGTACACTTAGAGCAGGTCCTTTTTATTTTGCCAAGGATTCCTTAATACTCTGAGTCTTTGCCAAGAAACCAAGCTTGAATCTGACCAAGCCTCTATATGTAACTCTCAAATGAAGAAAACACAGGGACTGAAGAACTTGTGCAAGTACATTATGGGGATGCAATCAGCAAGATCCAGGCTGCGGGAAACTCTGCAAGGGACACAGCCAGTTTCTCCACCAGATAGATTATGCACGAAAAAAATTAAAAGGTGGAAAGAACAATAGGATTAAAAGAGCCTTGAGGATGGAGTGATTGGCAGGTGATGCTGTTGAGTTAAAAAGCAAAGTGTGAAAGAGTGTCTATAGCACGCCACCTTTCATGTAAGAGAAGGTGAAAGGAAAGCATGCACATACCTGCTCATTTGTGCTAAGGAAACACAGGAAGGATAACTATGGCAAGAATGAGGTTGGTTACCTATAGGGGGTGGGTGGGAACAGGGTGGAAGAGATGGACGGAGTGGCACCTGGGTACTCCTGTTTGATTAGTTCTGACTCTTAGAATCATGTTCATATTGCATGAACTCAAACATTTTTTTAAATCAACAAAGATGGGAGGAAACCCAAAATGGAATACAACCAGAAAGAAATGAAACTAGTACTTTTACAAATGAATTACATACCGACACTGAAGGGGAGGGAGGGGAAACAAATCCAAGAAATGCTGGGCAACAGTATTTTTATGATATCCTCTAAGGCTATGGTCAAAAAGACCTGTATACATCTGTGACACCTTAGTTAGTAAGTATATTTTTCATAGGGGTATGGGAAAGCAATTCTGAAACTACCTTATGTGCATCCTAGAACCAAGCAAATGAGTAAGTATATTGTGCATAATGAGGCCCATGTTCCACTGAATTGGAGAAAGAAATTGCAAATAAGAAAAGGGGAAGCAAGAAGGAACACTGTGGTGTTAAGTTGGTGTTGGGGTATCGGCAGGAACTCATGGTCTTAACATGTATACATATATATACATATAATGTATGTCATATACATCTAATGAAGAGTCTATACACATGACTCATCATCTTTAGTATATACACAGATACTATCTATTTATGTGTGTGTGTGTGTGTGTATTTGTACACATATGTTTCCTAGCTCTATCTGCTGAGAGGTTTCAGAAGCAATGAGATCCCAGTAGCAATGAGCACAACCAGCACACACATCTTGATTTCTACAAACCTTTCACCATTAATGGGACAAGAGCTCCTTAGAGAAACAGCTCATTCCGGGTCCAGGTCAGCAAAAGTACAAGATGAGACTGGAACATTCTGTGAAGCCAGACAGCCAGGAGATGCTCACAAAATGATAAGGATATATAAAAAAGACATTGAAGCCAAGTTGAAGGAGCTCCCAGTAGCCAAATCTGAGGCAATTAGAGCAACAAAATAAATAATGGCAATAACGCCCCATAGGCCATAGAATAAGAATCCATGAGATGAGATGCATGGATATAAACAGATAAATGAATAAACACATTAATGGGGGGAAAAGGAAAGTTATTCCTCACAGAAGAAATTGCAAGTATTAAATATAAAAGGAATGAATGACATAGAAAACCCCCTATTTAGTAAACACCTCAGTAATAGTTGTTTCAAGCAAGAATCAACGATGAATGCCACAGCTCACAGACAACAATACAATGAGAAATAAGACATGTACATAGTCTCAAGATATCTCCCCACAGGTGCTTGTTAATCGGAAAAGGAAAAAGAGTGACTTCATAGCAGAGAAAAGGAGACCATGTGTCCCCACAACGATACACAAAAGGATGCAGCCTCTCTCCCGTAGCATCCCTGCCAAAAGTGCGTGACCCAAGTTGAATCATAAGTAGACACCGGAGAAACCCAAATTCTACAAAATAACTGGCTGGTACTCTCCAAAAAAAAGACAAAACGAGATTGAGGACGTTTCCAGATTAAAGGAGACAGGTGAATTAACAGAATTTAAATAAAGTCTGTAGATTAGATAACAGTATTATGAGCATGTTAATTTCCTGAGTTTGGTCACTGGACTGTGTTTATCTAACATGGTAACATTTGAGGAATCCGGTGAAGGGCATAATGGGAATTCTTCATACAATTTTTGCAACATTTCTGTAAATTCTGAAATTGCTTCAAAAATGAAGTTAAAGAAAGAACAGCAAAATCCTAGAGGTGCCTCAATCTGGTCCCTCTGGGGGGACCTTACTTGGATCCTGGCAAGCAAACCAGAAAGGAAATTGTGTCCCCTTTCAGATAACTGCATATAGGAGTTTGCTGCTGCTCTGGCTTTACCATCTTTTAGAGATGTGAAACCTTTTCAGATGAAAGAATATGACACCTGGGATTTGCTTCAAAACGAGGGAGGAGTGGAGTGGCTGGGGCTGGGGCTGGGGCTGGGACAAGGGAAGGCTGGCTGGGGCTTGCTGGTTGATGGTGCTGGGAGTGGATACTCTCACTCTCCTGTGTACTTTGGTCCTCGGTTCAAAATTTTCCAAAACAAAACGTGTTTTAAAACACTGCCTTGAGGCAGTTCTCAGTGTGAACAGAGAGCAGGAGGGAACATGGCAGGATCAGTGGTATTTTTCCCTGCTGCACCCTCAGATCCTTCCACGACCTGGCCCCACCCCTAAGGAGAGCTGACTTCAGACCTGGGACCCCTTACAGCATCTCCCTGGAGCAACCCCTCACCCACCCTCTGCTCCTCTCACGAGTCATACATCTCACCCTTTAATGACCACTCACATTCATCCTTCCTTTCTGTCCTTCACTCAAGCTGAGGAGGGATACTGCAGGATGGAATCAAGTGTCCTCTGGTCTAACAGCCCCCCAGCAGGGGTGTTGTGGTGTGGGTAAAGTGGAGTTCCTATGGCCAGGATCCTCACTAAACTTAAACCACCTGATGATGTAACTGGCCTGTTGCTATGCTACCGCTTCCATACCTTTAGGCAATAAGCCATTATTGTGTTAATATGAGGAGTTATGCCCAGTGCCCTGCTCAAGACGGGGTGGTAGGGCTGCAAGGCTGCAGGAGAGCAGAGCAGAGGCTGGAGTGGTGGCAGCGCCGAGGACAGAGGCCTAGAGGACAGCTGTGCAGGACGACTGTGCAGAGAGGCCCAGAGGATGGCTGTGCAGACAGAGAGGCCCAGAAGCAGAGACCGGCTTGCTGCGCCTGAAGCAGCAGTGATAACACAGACTCACTCTGAGTGAACGGGATTTTAGTGACTGACCTGCCACCTGGAAATAAAGTTAGGTATAACCATTTCACCCCAAGAACCCTTTGCTGTAAATTTCTTTGGTCACAGTGAATCTATAGCGAACTTGCCTGGGGCTGAAACTCATTTGTAGGACATGTGGGCATTGTACTTGTGTGCAGGGTCATCCTCTGGGCTCTAGGAGGCTTGGCATCCCCAGACCTATCCTTTACAAGTCTCCAGCCCCTCAGGTCACCTCACATCTCAGGACAACCAAAATGTGTCCACACCAATGAGAGCCACCACACTAGTCTCTCCTGGTCTTTGTCTTCCCAAGGTGTAAAGTTGTGGGACAAAACACATTCCCAGACAGAGAAAATGCTGGAGAAGAGGAGTTGGGAGGAGAGTATTATCCTTTCAACCCCCATCAAGACCAGAAAATGATTCCCCATGCTGAGGTGAAGATGAGGACAGACAGGAGGATGGATGTGGGGGCCTCAGGCAAGAAGCCCAAGACGGCCTTTCAAGACCCAAGGGCAGGGCGGCCCTGAGCCCACCCCAGCGGGGAGCTCTGGGGAAGAACAAGCTGCATGCTGAGCATCAGCAGTTCCTGTTCCCTCCAGGAAGCTGCCTGCTGCTTCCCTTGCACACCCCGTGAGGGCGGCACGGAAGCTGTGGGCAAGCTCAGGACCCAAGGGATCTGGGGACAATGACTGGGAAGCCTCCTGTAGTGTGGCACAAATGGTACCCAAGACCAGATTCCCTCTCTCAGTGACCAGTGGGGAATCAGAATGCATTAAGGTCTGGCACACCGGTGGAACAGGCACAGGAAAGAGAAACTAAGCTGAGTTATGAAAAATAAAGCAAGTGACCCATCTCGCATACCTGGATTTGTACTCTCTAAAAGATCAAAAAGTCGGAGGCAGCAGTTTATCATGAAATTCCTGCCGTGGAAAGAGAGCTGCCTTGCGGGGTCTGCCCAGAGCCTGGAAAATCAAACAGGTTGTCCGTGGGGGTCCACGTCCCACCACCTGACATGTCATGCTGAAGTTAATTGTAATGCAGGTAGGTTTTCATTGGCTGGTGTGTGTAAACTTTGAGTGAGACAAGGTAAAGGTATAGAATCAGGTTTTTTACTGTTTTCTCATATCATGCATTTAAAGTATCACTAGTGTGTTTGGGGCAGTGTGGATGGATAAGAAGTGTCCAATGGTGGGGATCTGGGAGAATACTGGGCTTTTAAAATTAATTATTACAGAAACAATACCGCACTTTTAAGCCTCCTACTGTGAAATACCTGGAAGGCAACTGAAATGCAGATCACTGCCAGTGGGGCCTCAGCACTCCAGGTGGAGTGCTGTGCTGGGCTCATCATAGCCCGAGCCTCAAACACACCCAGGTCCTTGCAGGAGGGCGGCGCAAAACCAGCCATTCCCTGGGCTCCTTCTTCCCTGCTTTCCAGGCAGCCCTTTATTTTCCTCTTCAAGAGTTTCAAATGGACCAGGTGTCCCAACTCTGGCATTGGGACACCACCTCGTGATCAAGTGCACATTACTGTTCCCCCAACCCATCTGTGGAGTGTGTGTGTCTGTGTGTGTGTGTGGGGGGGGGGGCACGCAGGTGCACAACGCACAAGGGGTGTGTGGATAAACATGGCTTAGGGAGCAGCAGCCTTTATTGTCTGGAAAACCTCCTTTCAAATCCCAACTCTATTTACTTAGTAAATTACGTTGGGCAAGTCTCTTGAATTCCATGTGCTTGTGTGTTCACCTGGAAAATGGGAATAACATTCCCTACCTTAAAGGGCTGTTGGATGAGTGTATGCAGCATATGGGAGGCTGGCCATAAACTGAAGCTATCACTGATTCTCCCCAGGGTCAGCAGTGGATTATTGGGACTGTAGTAGAAACTGAAATTATCTCCTGGCTCAGTCAAAATTTGCATTCCTAGAACTGCATTCTAATTCACGTACCTTTTTTACACCTTTTCAAATAATTACACCATGGTCTATTCTGATTTCTAGTTGTATATTTCCACATCTTTTGTCAATTTTCTGGTCACTGTTAATTAGCCCATATTTCTCTAGGCTGAAGCTTTGAGGTCAAACAGCTCAGAACCGTCCTTCCTTTCTGTGTCTTTGCCCATCCCAGGCCAGGCTGTCAGCATCTCCCAGCCAAATGACTGCGCCCACCTCCCTACACTGTCTCTCTGTCCTTAGCCAGGAGCTCTTAGCCTGTCCTTGGTCCTGGGCCTGCGGGACTCCTCTGTGAGCCTCTGGTGCCCCCCTCAGGTCAGGATTTTTAGATATTGAAATGAATAGGGAAACCAATTATACAGAAAAAGTTGTCAAAATAGATCAAATCTGTGGTATAACATTTTTATGCCAAGTAGTGGCAAGTGCAAATGGTGTTTTGAGGTGTCCATAACAACTAAGCTGTGATATGAAATATCTGTGATTGAGGACAGAGTCATGGGTACTGCTTACAAAACTTTTTTTTTTTTAACCCACATAGTGGAAGGAAATGTTACATTTTTGTTGGAGGTTCAGGAAAATAAAAGTGTAATTTCTTTTGCCACTCAAGTTGTGGCCACCCTGACCTCTCTCCTCAGACCCTGGGGGTCCTGAGCCAGTGGTCACTGATCTACAGTCAGAACATGATTTCAGGGCCTGTGGGAGTGGCCTCTCAGGCAGGTCCTTACTGAGTACCTGCAAGGACAGAGCACAACCCTCAGAGCACATGAGCCTGCATTTGCACCGGATTGTGCAAGCTTTCATTGCCACATGCAACCCGGTGGCCTGGTGGGGACAGGACCTCCATCCCCACAGCGGGTTTGAGGGGAGAGTCAGAACTGGACAGGAGCCCAAGGGCCCTCGGGGTGCTGCGGGTGCTGCTCCCTGATCTGAGGGCAGAATCCTTGTGATCGCTGCATTTTAATGCCGGTCACACTTCTATAAGGACATTACTTTTAAAAAAGAAAAGACAAGGAAGGGGTGGAGGGCTGGCCAGCAGGGGCAGATGTGGCCGAAAAGGCCTGGAAGCTAAGGCCAAGGTTGAACACTGGTGCCAGCCACTCAGGATTCTGCTGAGGTGGGGACAGGGCGCAGAGGGGACACTGCCCACAGCTGGTGGGGGGGAGTAGAGGCATCAAATGTGAATCCTCTCCCAAGAAGCTCAGCGCCAAGGGGAAAGGGGAGAGGGTGAGGGCCAGGAGGGGACCCACAGCTGAGCAAGGTCTTCTTTAGGGAAGAGGTGATCCCTGAATGTGGTGTCTGAGCAGAAAGGGGGGTGTTTGGAGCTTTCCTGGAGGAGAGGAGAGTGGAAGCTGGCCAGGAAGAGATGGCAGAGGGCGGAAGGGACCAGGTGAGGTCAGGCAGTGAGGCCCGAGGCTCAGAACACACTCAGAGCTGTGTCCTGCCGGGAAGAGCCAGGCAGGTGTGCAGCCCCCAGCCACTCAGAGCTGGGTAGCCAGGCCTCCGCCTGGCATTGTCTTGCTCCTATTATGCACCAAGGCTGCGGCAGCCCTGGGGACACAAAGATGACTGAGACAGGTGCAGCCAGCCCCTGGGTGGGGAGAGAGGAGTGAGCGTGCAGCTACACAGGCATCTGACTCGGCCTGGGAGGCTGGGGAAGAGGACACAGAGGCCGAGGCCCCCAGGACGAACTGGAAGTGGCCAAGAAGAGAGAAGAGCGTGTCCAGGCTCTAGTGAGAAAGCAGAACAGTCCTTAGACACCATTTCACATTAGAAGGTGGAGACCTTGTCCCACCTGCTGATCGGCTTATAGGCCCAAAGCTGCTCTTGACCTCAGGGACAATCGTAACATCAAAGTGGTAAAGGCTGAGCCAAAGGGCCACATTTATAGGAGAAGGCAGTAACGGGGACTCCATTTAATTCTATCGAATCGACTTCCTTTAACATTTCCCTCTGCTGCCAGCTCCCGGCCTCACCCAGGCCTGACTGTTGGACAATCCAGTTGAAATCTATTTCTTCTCTGTTATCTGGAAATTAGTGTGTTTGATTTCACAGGGGCTTACATGACCTTCTGGAGAAACACAAGTATGACATAAAGGAACTGGGCTGGATTATCCATCGTGCCAGGAGTCTGAGCCTTGGCACAGAACAGCAAGGAAAAACAAATGACCACTTTGTACAAATTCTTTCACTACCTGATATTTACAGCTAATGGACAAAACGTGGCCCGGCCCTGTGCTCATCTGGCTCCCTATCTCTTCCACATCTGACGCTGTTCACTTGGGTTGGGCTATAAATAAATTATCCTTCGGGGGAAAAAAATCACTCTATAAATGCTTTGTAGAATTGAAAACAGGCAGCATTTAAAATTTTCACTTTATAAATGGTGATTTCTTACTTGTTTCATTGTTAACTCATGAGACGTTCCAGGACATTCTTCCTAAAAAGAGCCACCACTCAGCAGACGCGCTGGTGTAGTGCCAGCGAGTGGGGACATTTCACAGGCCTCGTGGCTGGGAAGCAGAGCAGAAGCTGTGCCGTGGGGGGTGCACGCCTGAGCAGGGACAGGCCTGAGTGACAGCACTGTGGCCCGCCCCGCCCCTCCAGCTGCCCCGGGACAGCACAGACCAGGCCCTGGGGCCAGGCGCCAGATTTGTTGGGCCCAGTGTCCTCCTTTGCCCCTGATATTCCTGAACTCACATCACCACCCACACCAAGGTGGGCACAAGTTTAGCTCTGGACTTTCAACGTCCCAGGTCACCACATTATAAACACAGGGGGTGGGCTGGGGAGAGTGGAGGAGACACCTGGGCTCCCGCCCGAGGACCAGAGGAGGCCCCAGGGCACACAGAAGCATTCCAATCCACATTCCAAACCCACTGGGTGAGCAAACAAGCAAACACCAGAGTCTCCAGGAGTCCTGGCCCGAGAAAGGCTTGGTGTCCATTCTGGCCAAGTCATACAGCAGCACAGGGCCTGGCACACAGGGGCACTTAGCAGGCACTGTTAAGTGACGTGCAGTGGTGGGGCTGCAGTGGCTCCTTCCGCTGAGGAGAAGCGAGGGGAGCCCCAGGGGCTGGGGAGGAGGCAGAGTCCGCAGCCGGCACTTCTCAGCCTCAACGTGGGTCCCCTCCACAGAGATGGAGGCAATGTCCTGGTGCTCAGAGGCGCCTGTGGAGAGGCAGGTGGCAGGGTGTGGGCTGGAGGGACAGCATCTGCCCTCGCTTGGTCTCCCTCCACACTGTGTGAAGCTAAGGAAGCACTGGCCTCCTGGGTACTAGGTTGCCCCTACTGACTGGCTGAGCATGCGGTCTGGAGTCAGGTGTAGGGCCTGGAGCATGGGAAGGGCTGGAGACTGATGGGCACGATGGGATGACCGTGGGCAGGACAGGGTCCTTGTCTCAGTGTCCACAGGCGTGAGGTCTGCTCCCCGCCCCCTCCTGCCAGGACCCCTCCTCTCTGCTGGCGACTGCAGCACCGCCATGGAGCGCCCGTGCACTGTGCCTGGTTCTTGCTTGACACGTCACACGTCTTATCAACCTCATGAGGTTAGTTACTGTTCCCAGTTCCCAGCTGAGGAAACTGAGGTGCACAGAGCAGTTACCGCCCTGGCCCAGAGCCCACACTTGTCAGTTCAGAGGGGACTCGCGCACAGAGCCTGAGATTCTACCCCGACTGTCCTGCCTCCACGTGCGCCAACGCCGCGCTCCTCACGGACCAGCTCTTTGGGTTCTCCATTTCCCAACCCACTTGTTGTTACCACTTAAAAATAATCATTGTATTCGCCTTTTTTCTGACAAGAATAGGGGGGCCATCTTGTGAGAAATGTGGATAATACAAAAAAGTAGACAAGAAAATAAAACTCAGCCACATTACATCCCCTCACATCCGGCTCTATACCTGGGTTATTATAGACACAGGTTGTGTGAGCCGTTCCTCAGATGTTTTTCTCTGAGCATTATATTGAGAGCAATTTCCACGTCATTAAAATTTTGTGGAAGACACCATTTTCATGGCAGCTTGGTGCCCCATTGAGTAGCTGAATTAAACTGTTTCTGTGTTTCTATCGTGCAGCCACGTTAGAAAGCTTTTGCTCATTTGGGCATAACTGAAGAAGAGCAGCAGCCACTGTGGGCGGCCAGCCAGCGCTGGGCCTCCGTGGCACATGCCTTAGCAAAACCCGCACACACGGGCACCAACAGAGAAGTGCCCAGAGGTCAGAGCTTCACTGTTTCTAACAACAACATATCAGAACCGGTCTAAAAGGTTACCCTTGAGAGAACAGATGGCTCAGTTGTGGTGTTTTCAGACAACACCATGACACGCAGCAACAGGGACACATGAACTAGATTTCCACACTCCGGCAAGACTGAGGCTCTCAAACATAACTCTGAGGCAAGCTGCTGAAGAACACAGGCTATGCTATTTAGAACACAGCTCCACTGTGTATTTTTTAGAGACACGTGTACCCTAGAGAATGCATGCCAAGTGCATGAGAGTGATGAACACCACACTCAGGGTGGCGGCTGCCCCTGGCTGAGGGAGGCAACGGGGAGAAATGCCTGCAGGTGTCAGCTATTCGCATAGACCAATTTCCACAGGTGCGTTGTGGGTACCTAGGTGTTATATTAGCTATTTGACTTTATTTTGTAATAAATGAAGCATGAAAGAAACGGGATCAACAGAAGCGGCCAGCCATTAGCTAGATGGACTAAGAGAAAGAGGAATTGAAGAAGACCAGAAAATTGGAACATAGCGCATGTTCATGTACTGGGAGAGTGAATGCCGTTCAGATGGCACCGCTGCCCAAAGGAATCTAGAGATTCACTGTGCTCCCTATCAAAATCCCAGAAATAGGAGGAAAACCCATCCTAAAATTCAATGAAATCTCAAGGCACCCTGAATAAGGTAAACAATTCTATGAAGGAACAAAGCTGGAGGACTCATACTTCCTGATTTCAAACTTACGACAAAGCTATAGGAATCAGAACCATGTGGTTCTGGACTGTACAATGGTGCAGCCACTATGGAAAACAATATGGCAGTTCCTCAAAAAATAGAAATAGAAGTACTATCGGAGCCAGCAATCCCACTTCAGGTATATGTCTAGAAGAATTGAAAGCTGATACTTGAAAAGATGTTTGCACACCCATGCTCAAAGCAGGATGACTCACAACAACCACAATGGAGAAGCAACCCAAAGCGCTGTTGAAGGATGAGTGGATAAACAAAACGTGGTATATTCATGCAACTGAATTATTCAGCCTTAAAAAGGAAGGAAATTCTGCAATGTGCTACCACATGGATGGACCTTGAGGACCTTATGCTGAGTGAACTCAGCCAGTCACGGAAGGACACAGACTGTGTGAGTCCTCTCATATGAGGTGCTGAGCATAGTTCAAATCATAGAGACTGAAAGTAAGATGTTGGTGGTCAGGGGCTGGGGGCTGGGGCACTGGGGGGTTATTTCCTGAGGAGCATAGTTCCAGTTTTGCAAGAAGAAAAGAGCTCTGGAGATGGATGGTAGCACCACCTTATGAATGTATTTATTACCACTGAACTGTACTCTTAAAATGGTTAACATGGTAAATTTTATGCTATATGTGATTTACCACAATTGAAAGAAACAGGAAAGAAAAGAGAAAAGAAGAAGGTTGAAAGGAAAGAGAAGGAATGAGAGAGGATGGGAAGGAAGGGTCTTCAATCAGATCTGAGGTTTGGGAGGTGAAGGGGCACCCGCCCAGGAGCTCCTGGGGCCTGACCTGAGGCTGGACCCCTGGGCACCCTGTCACCCTCACCTGACCAGGCTCTGGGTCAGTCAGGGCTCAAACTCCAGCCATCACATCCATGTCCCAGCACGTACGAAGAAGAAAGACATGGGGCAAAACACATCTTCTCCCTTGAGGATACTTCCTGGGAGATAACACCACCCCTTACACACATCCCGCTGAGTCACATGGCCACGCAAGCCCAAAAGGAGCTAGACAGTGGTCCACTGGGTTCATTCTGGACAGTCACAGGAACTCTCATCCTGTTCACAGCTCCTTGTGTTGCCGTTTGGGTGAGAGAGGGTGGAGGCTCAGGGCTGGGCTGTGGATTTGTGCCCTGGCTCACCACTTCCAGGCTGTGCCATCCTTGTGCCCTGAAGGTTGTAGAAAGATAAACTAGGATAACAGATGTAAAGTGCTTTCCTTCCTTTGGGAAGCAGCTCCACAGCAACTGGGGACGCTCTGTTCTGTGGGGGCCTGTCCATCCTCAGCAAGCTCAGGCGGATGTTCCTCTTGATATTGAACTTACATCTGCCACCCTGAAACCCCCCGCAATTCCCCCCGGGAGACATTAGAAGATATCTAAAATCTATAACCAGAAGCATAATGATAGTTAGCTTGTTATTTGCCAGACCTTGTGCCATGACCTTAACCGTTCTTTAGCTCTAAGAATTTAACCTTAGTTGAATTCAGTTCTAAGAATTCAGCCTTAGCTAATTGGAGACACAGAGGAGGGGACACCGCCCAGGAGAATGCGCCAGCACTGTGACCATCACACCATGAGAGCGGGCAGTGTTCAGGGTGGCCTGCAGTTTAGTCAGACCCAGCAGTGCTCATGGCTATATAAATCAGCTCTCAGTGCTCATGGCTCCCTGGCCATCTCCTTTGCACTTCTGGAAACAAGGCCACCAGTGTGGCTGTCTCTCATGGTGTCATTAGGGTATTCAGTGACATGAGGGCCTGCAAGTCACGGACACCAGAGGGAAGAAGCCCAAGAAGGTGGTGCCCTTCTGCCTGAGGACAAGAGATCATCCTAGACGAGGGCAAGGATATCCTGGCAGGTGACGTGCACCAGGCTGTGGATGACCCCATGCACGCCACCTTTGTCAAGAGGTCAAGGTCTGCCACCATGCCCTCTGTGATACATCCTAGGAGACCGAGGAGAGCAAGGAGGACCTGCTATTTATCTTCAGGACCCTGAGTCGGCACCCCGTAAGAGCAAATGATGGATGCCAGCCCCAAGGACATCAACAAGAAGAAGCTGATGGAGATCACGTGTGAATTATAAGCCAAGCTACAAGGAGGTTAAGGATGGCTGCATACAGGCAGAGAAGCTGGGGGCCGTGCCACCATCTCCCTGGAGAGCAAGGCTTTGTGGGCCTCCTTCTGCCCCCTGTCTGGAGCATCTGGCACCCAGACCTGCTCACAGGGGCTGTAGGCTGCCCTCTTCATGCCAGATCAGAGGGGCTGGGAGATCCAGCCAGGGGAGGGCAATCCCTTCTTGCCACCTGCTCAAACCACCCCCACCCCCTGGACCTTCTTCCTCCCTTTAACCCTGATGGTTCTGGCCTGCCCAAATTGTTTTTCATCTTCTGATTCCTGACGCAGACCAAGACCCACCCAGGTGTCCCAGTTTGGGGGCTGTGTTCTTTAACAACACTGCTACTCTGCACTTGTTCCTCCCTTCCCCGCACTGCCAGCCTCTAACAGCAGTAGTGATAGTGTGCCCATCTGCTTAGTTCTGTGCACCGAGGGAGTGTTGTGGAGATGACCTCCCCTGCGCCCCCTGGTCTCAGCCACTCATGGAAGAGGACCGATTTGAATTGAAGAGACCTTCAGTTCAAAACACACCCAACAATATTTTTTTCTTTAAAGCTGGCTCAGAGAGGGAGATTCTATATGTTTTAGAACTTCTGCAGTCATAGTCTGTCCCTCCCATGTGCTACCTCACACCCAGGGTGGAAAGGTGATGCTCCTGAGGCGGGGGACACCCTTGAACTCTGTCTTACCTGGACACAATCTACACGACCAACAGACCAACAGAGGTCCATTAAATTTGTTGTTTAGGAGGATACCAGAATTTGCATTATCAATCAGAATAGGGTTTCATTAGAATAAATCAGCTATCAAAGATATTTGGGGAATAATTATGGAAATTTGAAATGGATTGCATATTAGATATTCCTGAACTATTGCTAATTTTCTTAGTTAATAACGGCCCGGTTCTGCTGAGCTCTCTGCCAGTTGGAGACAGCCACCTTCTGTCACAGCCTCAAATGGCAGGAAGGGGGTGAGCACTCTCTTAGATCCCTCTTAAAAGGGCACTAATGCAATCTGTGAGCGCTCCACCCTGGCGGCCTGATCCACCCCAAGGCCCCGCCTCCTAATGACATCACGCTGGAACACTGGGGTCAGGAGTTCCACATAGGATTCTGGAGGGATAAAACATTCAGGCCATAACACAGAAGGAATGTCATCAAGTCTTCAACTTTCCAACTGTCCCACGTGCACAGTTAAGCGTGTGTACATCTTCACTGCAGAGAAGCAGAGAGAGAAGGAAAGAAACCAAGCATGCAAATGATCAGCAACTGGTGGGTGTAGGTGATGAGTATATGAGTGGTCACTGACTCATTGTTTCGAATTTTCTGTATGTGTTTTGGGCAAAGCCTATCTTTCCTCTTGTGGTTCTTAAGCAGTAGCTCCCAAATGTAACAGCAACATGTGGTATCGCTGTCCTTGGAATGGGGGAGAATCGTTTCACTCACAGGACGTTCTGCTGCTGGGGTGCTCTCCTGGCTGCCTGGAAAGGGCTTTGGACTCTGCGCGGCACTGAGGTGGGCAGAGCAGCCATGGCTCAGCCTCTCTTCCTTGGGCTGCATCACAGCGCAGGCTGGTAGATCCTTCCCTCGAGTCCCCACACAAACACTCCCACCTCCTCCAGTCCTGCGGGAACTTTCACCCTACAGTCTGACTCGGGGCACAGGTATCTCACAAGTGAAGCGGGTAGATCCAGCCTGAAGCGCAAATCCCCAGGGATTGGGAAGGGCCGCTGTCTCCTGCTCCCCACACACTGTTTTCACCACCACTACCCCAAGGGAGATGGTCCTAAGAGAAGGCAGAGACTTGCTGACTCGAGTCCAAACGCTGCCCCTTCGGCACCCCAGGACACCCAGGTCTGCTAGCTAACAGCATCCCAGACTTCAGGGTCCACCGGCCTGGGTGCTCTGCTGCGACCCTTCTCAGAGGCTGGCTGCGTCGGTGAGGGTGAGAGTCTCCCCTTTCTACACAAGGTGTCCAGGTCTCTCCACTTCTGTCCTGGGGCTTAAAGATCCTGTTGGAAGGGTAGACAGAGCTTCTGAGATACCAAGGAGAAGCCTCCAAAACAGGTGGTCACCTCCCAGAAGGGAGACAAGAAGGCTCCCCTCCAAGCTGGTATGCCCCCATGAGATTGGGGGTTCTCATCCTCCAGATGCACTGGCACCTTCGCTTCTCTCTTCCCTGTGTCACCTGGGCTCTGGCACCGGAGTGAGCATCCCTGAGCGTTTTAGCATGGCCCCGGCCTCACAGCTGTGCCTGTTCTGCCGGGGAGCATTCTGGGGACCTGGGAGAAAGGAAGGAAACTGAAACAATTAAGTGGCTGGGAGGGGGTGGGAACACAGAGTGACGCTCTGATTCCAACTGTTCAGTTGCTCCCACAGGACCTTGAGATGGGACCCCACCCCACCTGGCTGGATCTACTGCAGCTTGAAAGCCTACCACGAGGTGGCAGGTAGAGCTAGGAATCGAGTCAGTCCTCAGGAGGACCAGCACTGGGCGCACCGACAGGAACATTTTCCCGCTGTGCTTTCTGCCAAGTGGTTGAGACGGGCATCACGCTCCCTCTCACTCTTTGGGGGGATATCGTCCAGCCTTTATCTAGCTTTATCTTCAGTGCTCCAGGCACTGTGCGGGCCGGGAACAAATGTGAGGTTGTACGATCACACGGCACCATGCATTGGCATTTTGTGCCCTGCTTTACAGCCCAGGAAGCCGAGGCTCCTGGAGGCTGAAGGGATTCACAGCTGCTCCACTGCAGAGCCAGGACCCAAGGCCAGCCGCCAGCAAGGTCTGTGTTCTTCCTGCTATGTTGTGTTGCCTCTGAAAAGCACCCAAGGACAGGCTGCTGGGCTTTCCCCTACCTTGGCCGCATAGGGGATGGAGCTGGGGCCCAGAAACGAGCAGCCAGGAGCACAGACGGAGGTGCAGAAACCCATGCGAGAGAAACTCCCAGACAGCAACGAAGGCACACTATGATCGTAGTGCTTACGTGTGTCTTACTTCCGAGCTTCAGTTTACCTCCCTGTGGTCTCACCACCCCTCGGGATCCTCCCATTTTATGGAAGAGCAAGCACATTGAGATGGGAGGGGTTGAGTCTCCCTCATACTCAGGCCTGCAACCCTGGCCTCTGACTCGTAGCTTCTGTACTTCTGGGCCGCACACTGTTGTACTTCCCTTGGTGGGTTATGTCAGGGTGGCATCGCTGAGTGTGAGGAAAACCTTGGGCCCACCTCCGCTGGCCGGTGAATTCAGAAGCATGACAGGTGCCCAAGTGAAGCAGAAAGCTGGGGAAGGGAAGGTGGATTCCCAGACCAGAGAATTTTGAGGGCTCCTCTGCTCCAGCCAGCCCCCACTGAAAGGGACAGTGATTGGCAGGCCTGGGTTTGAATTCTGACACCATCACTTACCAGCTTCCCCACTTCTTCGTTTTCTTTTTTGTAAGACTGAGGATGATAATCACGGTTTGCATCTCAAGAGGTTTTCTCAGGATTAAATATAAATAAAATGGAGACTTCCGGGAAGATGGCGGTGTGAGCAGGGCGGCAGAAATCTCCTCCCAACACTATATTTATCTACGAAAACACAGAAAATACATCTATTCCTAAAAGAGAGACGAGAATACACAGGAAAGCGCACAGCGTGCAGCTACACCCGAGAGGACTCGGCACCCCAAGAGGCGGGTAAGATACGGAGCCGCGACCCGGCGGGACCCGAGCCCTCCCCCACCCCAGCGCACCGGCGGGAGGAGAGGATTCAGAGCCGGGAGGGAGTGGAAGTGCACCCCGCGAAGTAGCCAGCCCCGGGGATCTGCGCGGGGAGCGCTGACCCACATCGCGCAGTGCAGCGGAGATTGGAGAGACAGAGGGGCAGGATCTGAGCGGGGAACGCGCCAGGGGGCTTGCAGCCGGCTCCCGGGAAGGAAAAAAAAAAGTGCGCGCTTTCCTCAGCGGTCTTAAAGAGACAGGAGCCCAGCGGAGGAGCCGGATCGCCCCAGCACACTCAGCCCAGCAGGCTGGGAGTCCTGGGGAGTTTCAGACGCCTTAGCTGGCGACTGAGGAAGCGTAGCCATACTTAACACTTCTCACTGAGATCAACAGCCTCCTATTCGTTCCCACCCCTGCCAGAGCGATAAAGGGCCCTGCGGAGCGGCACAGTCACAGCTGTGGAATAGTGGGGCAATAGCGCCACCTAGAGCATTCCAACAGAATCTACGTCCGGTGGGCATTTTTTTGTTTTGTTTTGTTTTTTTGTTTTGTTTTTGTTTTTTCTTTTCTTTCTTTATTTTTTTCTTTCTTTCTTTTTTCTTTTTTTCCTTTTTTTCTCTTTTTTTTTCTTCTCTTTTTAAAGTCTTAAAGAGCCCAGGTGACATACGTGGCAACTATCAGTGACCAAATTATACAGCCATGAAAAAAAGACAGAGGAATATGGTTCAGACCAAAATCAACCAGACAACCCCAGAGAGGGAGTCTGAAGGGATGGAAATGCACAGCCTCCCTGAAAAAGAATTTAGAATAAAAGTCATAACCATGCTGATGGACCTACAGAGAAATGTGCAAGAGCTGAGGGAGGAAGTGAGGGAACTGAGGAAAGACAATACAGAAATCAGACAAGCGATCGACGGGCTTAACAGCAGAATGGATGAGATGCGAGAGACTGTTAATGGAATAGAAAACAGAGAACAGGAGTACAGAGCAGCTGAGGCAGAGAGAGATAAAAGGATTTCTAGGAATGAAAGAATATTAAGAGAACTGTGTGACCAATCCAAACGGAACAATATTCGCATTATAGGAGTACCAGAGGAAGAAGAGAGAGAAAAAGGGATAGAAAGTGTCTTTGAAGAAATAATTGCTGAAAACTTTCCCTCGCTGGGGAAGGAAGTAGTCTCGCAGTCCACCGAAGCTCATAGATCTCCCAACACAAGGGACCCAAGGAAGACAACACCAAGACACATAATAATTAAGATGGCAAAGATCAAAGATAAAGACAGGGTATTAAAGGCAGCTAGAGAGAGAAAAAAGATCACCTACAAAGGAAAACCCATCAGACTATCATCAGACTTCTCAACAGAAACCTTACAGGCCAGAAGAGAATGGCATGATATATTTAACGTTATGAAACAGAAGGGCCTCGAACCAAGAATATTGTATCCAGCACGATTATCATTTAAATATGATGGAGGGATTAAACAATTTCCAGATAAACGAAAGTTGAGAGAGTTTGCCTCTCATAAACCACCACTACAGGATATCTTAAATGGACTGCTCTAGATGGAAGCACACCTAAGGCTAAAAAGATGTCACCAGAGGAAAAAAAATCATAGCAAAGAAAGCAGACCATCCAAATACTAACTAAAGGCAAAGAATAAAACACCTATTATAGAAAGAATGGAGGAGGAGGAATAAGAAGGGAGAGAAAGAAAGAAACATCAGACTGTGTTTACAATAACTTAACAAGAAAGTTAAGTTAGATTGTTAGATAGTAAAGAAGCAACCCTTGAACCCTTGGTAACCACGAATCTAAAGCCAGCAATGGCAATAAGTACATACCTATCAATAATCACCCTAAATGTAAATGGACTGAATGCACCAATCAAAAGACACAGAGTAACAGAATGGATAAAAAAGCAAGACCCATCTATATGCTGCCTACAAGAAACTCACCTCAAATCCAAAGATATACACAGACTAAAAGTGAAGGGATGGAAAAAGATATTTCATGCAAACAACAAAGAGAAAAAAGCAGGTGTTGCAGTACTTGTATCAGACAAAATAGACTTCAAAACGAAGAAAGTAGCAAAAGATAAAGAAGGACATTACATAATGATAAAGGGGTCAGTCCAACAAGAAGATATAACCATTATAAATATATATGCACCCAACACAGGAGCGCCAGCATATGTGAGACAAATACTAACAGAATTAAAGGAGGAAATAGACAGCAATGCATTCATCTTAGGAGACTTCAACACACCACTCACTCCAGAGGACAGATCAACCAGACAGAAAATAAGTAAAGACACAGAGGCACTGAACAACACACTAGAACAGATGGACCTAACAGACATCTACAGAACTCTACACCCAAAAGCAACAGGATACACATTCTTCTCAAGTGCACATGGAACATTTTCCAGAATAGACCACATACTAGGCCACAAAAAGAACCTCAGTAATTTCAAAAATATTGAAATCCTACCAAGCAACTTCTCAGATCACGAAGGTATAAAACTAGAAATAAATTTTAGAAAGAAATCAAAAAAGCTCACAAATACATGGAGACTTAACAACACTCTCCTAATTAATCAATGGGTTAACGACCAAATCAAAACAGAAATCAAAGAATATATGGAGACTAATGACAACAACAACACAAAGCCACAACTTCTGTGGGACGCAGCAAAGGCAGTTCTAAGAGGAAAGTATATTGCAATCCAGGCCTATTTAAAGAAGGAAGAACATTCCCAAATGAATAGTCTAAAGACACAATTACTGAAATTGGAAAAAGAAGAACAAATGAGGCCCAAAGTCACCAGAAGGAGGGACATAATAAAGATTAGAGAAGAAATAAATAAAATTGAGAAGAATAAAACAATAGAAAAAATCAATAAAACCAAGAGCTGGTTCTTTGAAAAAATAAACAAAATAGATAAACCCCTAGCCAGACTCATTAAGAGAAAAAGAGAATCTACACACATAAACACAATCAGAAATGAGAAAGGAAAAATCACGACGGACCCCACAGAAATACAAAGAATCATAAGAGAATATTATGAGAATCTATATGCTAACAAGCTGGAAAACATAGAAGAAATGGACAACTTCTTAGAAAAATACAACCTTCCAAGACTGACCAAGCAAGAAACAGAAAAACTAAACAGACCAATCACCAGTGACGAAATCGAATTGGTAATCAAAAAACTACCCAAGAACAAAACCCCTGGGCCTGATGGATTCACCTCTGAATTCTACCAGACATATAGAGAAGAAATAACACCGATTCTCCTTAAAGTTTTCCAAAAAATAGAAGAGGAGGGAATACTTCCAAACTCATTCTATGAAGCCAGCATCACTCTAATACCAAAACCGGGCAAAGACCTCACCAAAAAAGAAAATTACAGACCAATATCCCTGATGAACGTAGATGCAAAAATACTCAACAAAATATTAGCAAACCGAATTCAAAAATACATCAAGAGGATCATACACCATGATCAAGTGGGATTCATCCCAGGGATGCAAGGATGGTACAACATTCGAAAATCCATCAACATCATCCACCACATCAACAAAAAGAAGAACAAAAACCACATGATCATCTCCATAGATGCTGAAAAAGCATTTGACAAAATTCAGCATCCATTCCTGATTAAAACTCTCAACAAAATGGGTATAGACGGCAAGTACCTCAACATCATAAAGGCTATATATGACAAACCCACAGCTAACATCATACTTAACGGCGAGACGCTGAAAGCTTTTCATCTAAGATCGGGAACAAGACAAGGATGCCCACTCTCTCCACTGTTATTCAACATAGTACTGGAGGTCCTAGCCACAGCAATCAGACAAAACAAAGACATACAAGGCATCCAGATTGGTAAAGAAGAAGTCAAATTGTCACTATTTGCAGATGACATGATACTGTACATAAAAAACCCTAAAGACTCCACTCCAAAACTACTAGAACTAATATCTGAATTCAGCAAAGTTGCAGGATACAAAATTAACACACAGAAATCTGTTGCTTTCCTATACACTAATGATGAACTAACAGAAAGAGAAATCAGAAAACAATTCCATTCACAATTGCATCAAAAAGAATAAAATACCTAGGAATAAACCTAACGAAGGAAGTGAAAGACCTGTACTCTGAAAACTACAAGACACTCCTAAGAGAAATTAAAGAGGACACTAACAAATGGAAATGCATCCCATGCTCTTGGCTAGGAAGAATAAATATTGTCAAAATGGCTATACTACCTAAAGCAATCTACAGATTCAATGCAATCCCTATCAAACTACCAACAGCTTTCTTCAATGAACTGGAACAAATAATTCTAAAATTCATATGGAACCACAAAAGACCCCGAATAGCCAAAGCAATCCTGAGAAGGAGGAATAAAACAGGGGGAATTACACTCCCTGACTTCAAGCTCTACTACAAAGCCACAGTAATCAAGACAATTTGGTATTGGCACAAAAACAGACCCACAGACCAGTGGAACAGAATAGAAAATCCAAACATTAACCCAAACATATACAGTCAATTAATATTTGATAAAAGTGCCTTGGATATACAATGGGGAGATGACAGCCTCTTCAGCAGCTGGTGTTGGAAAAACTGGACAGCTACATGTAAGAGAATGAAACCGGACTACTGTCTAGCCCCATACACAAAGGTAAACTCAAGGTGGATCAAAGACCTGAATGTAAGTCATGAAACCATAAAACTCTTAGAAAAAAACATAGGCAAAAATCTCTTGGACATAAACATGAATGACTTCTTCATGAACATATCTCCCGGGCAAGGGAAACAAAAGCAAAAATGAACAAGTGGGACTATATCAAGATGAAAAGCTTCTGTACAGCAAAGGGCACCATCAGTAGAACAAAAGACATCCTACACTATGGGAGAATATATTCATAAATGACGTATCTGATAAAGGGTTGACATCCAAAATATATAAAGAACTCACGCACCTTAACAAACAAAAAGCAAATAATCCAATTAAGAAATGGGCAGAGGACATGAATAGACACTTCTCCAAAGAAATTCAGATGGCCAACAGGCACATGAAAAGATGCTCCACATCGCTAATCATCAGAGAAATGCAGATTAAAACCACAATGAGATATCACCTCACACCAGTGAGGATGGCCAACATCCAAAACACAAACAACAACAAATGTTGGCGAGGATGTGGAGAAAAGGGAACCCTCCTACACTGCTGGTGGGACTGAAAATTAGTTCAACCATTGTGGAAAGCAGTATGGAGGTTCCTCAAAAAACTCAAAATAGAAATACCATTTGACCCAGGAATTCCACTCCTAGGAATTTACCCTAAGAATGCAGCAGCCCAATTTGAAAGGGACAGATGCACCCCTATGTTTATTGCAGCACTATTTACAATAGCCAAGAAATGGAAGCAACCTAAGTGTCCATCAGTAGATGAATGGATAAAGAAGATGTGGTACATATACACAATGGAATATTATTCAGCCATAAGAAGAAAAAAATCCTACCATTTGCAACAACATGGATGGAGCTAGAGGGTATTATGCTCAGTGAAATAAGCCAAGCCGAAAAAGACAAGTATCAAATGATTTCACTCATATGTGGAGTATAAGAACAAAGAAAAAAACTGAAGGAACAAAACAGCAGCAGACTCACAGAACCCAAGAACGGACTAATAGTTACCAAAGGGAAAGGGACTGGGGAAAATGGGCGGGAAGGGAGGGATAAGAGGGAAAAAGGGGCATTACGATTAGCAGATGTAATGTTGGGGGGGCACGGGGAGGGCAGTACAACTCAGAGAAGACAAGTAGTGATTCTATAGCATCTCACTACGCTGATGGACAGTGACTGTAGTGGGGTTGGTGGGGGGGACCTGATGAAGGGGTAGTTTAATAATCGTAATATTGCACATGTAATTGTAAATTAATGATAATAAAATAAATTATATTAAAAATAAATAAATAAATAAATATAAATAAAATACAGTTTACTACTCACACCCACTAGGATGACTACAATGAAATAAGCAGAAAATAAGAAGGATATAGATAGGAAATGGAGAAATTGGAAAGCTTATCCACTGTTGGTATGAATTTAAAAAGGTATATAGCACTTATGGAAAACAGTATGGAGGTTTCTCAAAAAATTAAAAAAATAATGTCTATATGGTCTACCAGTTCCACTCCTGGGTATATATGCCCAAAAGAATTATAGAGGGGCTCAAAGAGATACTGCACACCCATGTTCGTATCAGCATTATTCACAGTCCCAAAGAGAGGAGAGCAACCCAGTGTCCACTGGCAGAAGTGGGTTAGCAAAAGGTGGCGTATGCACATACGGGAATATGATTCAGCCTTAAAAGGAAGGAAATTCTGACATGAGCTACAATATGGACAAAACCTGAAGACATTATGCTGAGTGAAATAAGCCAGTCACAACAGGATAAATATTGTATAATTTCACTTAAATGAGATACACAGAGCAGTCAGCTTCATAAAGATAAAAAGTATAATGGTGATTACCAGGGGAAAACAGAAAGGGGGAATGGGGATTTAGTGTTTAATAGGTACAGAGTTTCAGTTTTGCAAGACGAAAAGAGGTCTATGGATGGATGGTGGTGCTGGCTGATGTGAATGTACTTAATGCCACTGAACTGTGCACTGAGAAATGCTTAAGATGGTATTTTTATGGTATGCATATTGGACCACAACTTTTTTTAACTAAACATTTTTTAAAGTGATCACACTATGATTAACCAATAAAAGATTAAAGACAATCTGTCAAAAGTGTATATATTTAAGAGAGGATTAAAGATGGCGGCACGAGAGGTGAGACAGAGACTTCCTCCTAAAACCGCATATAATACAAAAATATAACTAATACAACTATTCTTGAAAGAGCAACAGGAAACAGGACTGCACCAAACTGCATAAACCTGGAGACAAGAGCAGACCTTACGGAACAGGGTAAGGTACTAAAGCGGTGGCCCAGCGGGATCCAAGCCCTTCCCCACCCGAGCTCACTGGCGGGGAGGAAGAGAAACTGAGCAGGGAGGGAGTGGAGACCTGGGACTGCTGAATACCTAACTCCAGAGATCTGATCTGGGAGCACAAACCTACATTTCATGGTGCTTTCATGATACTCTTGTAATTAGGGGGTTGGAAAGCTAAGACAGAGAGAATTCCTGGAGAGACTAAGATTCCAGCTGCTTGAGGAAAGCAGGGATCCATATCCGGCTGCTCTGGAACAAAAGAAAGGCGAGCAGTCTGAGAGACTTCCTAACAAGGAAGTCCTTAGCAAGAGGCAGACAAAATTGTCTGGGTGCACTCTGCCCAGCAGGTTGGGAGCTTTCACGACCTTCAGGTGCTTCAGCGCCCTGGCTACCTGCACAGCTCCAAGAGCCCCATCTGTGATATGCTGCCTACTGCACCTTTCTCCTGGCCAGCCCCACCTGGCTCGCAAACCAGCAAACCCTACCCTGGCATTAGGACAGCCAGAGGGAAGATCTGTCTACACCAACTACAAACGCAAAGCATAGAGGCTTATATCTGTGTGCTCGGCCCCCTGGTTCAGGCAGTGGAGACAGGCATAGCAGCCAGGAATCAGGAAACACCTCTTTCCTCCCCCCAGGCACCAATACCACTACTACCCTGCGACCTATGACATTCCTTCAGGGGCTGAGCAGCTCCAGAAAGTAGAGCTTGAGGGTACTAGAGGGGGCCATTCACAAATATGAAACGCCAAAGGAACCTGGTTCAGAGTAAAATTATTAATACAACTCCTGAGAAAGATTTAAATGACATCGACCTCATGACTCTCCCTGAAAGGGAGTTCAAAATAAAAATCATTAATATGCTCATGGAGGTACGGAAAGATATTCAAGAACTCAGGAATGAATTCCAGTCAGAGATCCAATCGTTTAAGAGCACAATGGAGGGTATTAAAAGCAGATTGGATATGGTGGAAGAGACGATAAATTAAAAAGAAACAAGAGAATAGGAATACAAAGAAACTGAGGCACAGAGAGAAAAAAGAATCTCTAAGAATGAAAGACTATTGAGGGAACTGTGTGACCAATCCAAATGGAACAATATTCACATTATAGGGGTACCAGAAGAAGAAGAAGAGAGAAAAAGGTATAGAAAGTGTCTTTGAGGAGGTGATTGTTGAAAATGTCCCCAATCTGGGGAAGGAGATAGTCTCTCAGACCATGGAGGTGCACAGATCTCCCAACACAAGGGACCCAAGGAAGACAACACCAAGACATACAGTAATTAAAATGGCAAAGATCAAGGATAAGGACAGACTATTAAAAGCAGCCAGAGAGAGAAATAAGATCACATACAAAGGAAAGCCAATCAGGCTATCATCAGACTTCTCAACAGAAACCTTAGAGGTCAGAAGGGAGTGGCATGATGTATTTAATGCAATGAAGGAGGGGGGCCTTGAACCAAGACTACTTTATCTGGCAAGATTATCATTTAAATCTGAAGGAGGGATTAAACAATTTCCAGATTAGCAAAAGCTGAGAGAATTTACCTCCCACAAACCATCTCTACAGTGGATTTTGGAGGGACTGCTATAGATGGAAGTGTTCCTATGGTTTAATACCTGTCACCAGAGGTAATAAAACCACAGTAAAGAAAGCAGAACACATAATTACTAAGCAAATGCAAAATAAATTAAGTATCCCCAAAGTCGATCAAGGGATATACAAACAGTTCAGAATATGATACCTAATATACAAGGAACGGAGGAGGAACAAAAAGGAGAAAAAAAAAAGAACCTTTATATTGTGTTTGTAATAGCATACTAAATGAGTTAAGTTAGACTCTTGGATAGTAAGGAAGTTAACCTTGAAACTTTGGTAACCACGAATCTAAAGCCAGCAACGGCAGTAAGTACATACCTATCCATAATCACCCTAAATGTAAATGGACTGAATGCACCAATCAAGAGACATAGAGTCACTGAATAGAAAAAAAACAAGTCCCATCTATATACTGCCTACAAGAGACTCACTTTAAACACAGAAACATACAGAGACTAAAAGTGAAGGGATGGAAAAAGACATTTCATGCAACTAATAGGGAGAAAACAGCAGGAGTTGCAGTACTTCTTTCAGACAAAATAGTCTTTAAAACAAAGAAAGTCACAAGAGACAAAGAAGGACATTACATAATGATAAAGGGTCAATCCAACAAGAAGATATAGTCATTATAAATATCTATGCACCCAATACAGGAGTACCTACATTTGTGAAACAAATACTAACAGAATTAAAAGGGGAAATAGAATGCAAAGCATTCATTCTAGGAGACTTCCACATACCACTCACTCTGAAGGACAGATCAACCAGACAGAAAATAAGTAAGGAGACAGAGGCACTGAACAACACGTTAGAACAGATGGACCTAACAGACATCTACGTAACTCTACACCCAGAAGCAGCAGAATACACATTCTCCATACGTGCACATGGAACATTTTCAAGAATAGATCATATACTAGGCCACAAAAAGATGGAAATTGTACCAACCAGTTTCTCAGACCACAAAGGTATGAAACTAGAAATGAATTACTCGAAGAAAATGAAAAATCCCACAAACACATGGGGCCTTCACAACATGCTCCTAAATAACCAATGGATCAATGACCAAATAAAAACAGAGATCAAGTAATATATGGAGACAAATGATGACAATAATTCAACACCGCAATATCTGTGGGACGCAGTGAAGGCTGTGCTAAGAGGAAAGTATATTGCAATACAGGCCTACCTCAGGAAAGAACAATCCCATATTAACTGTCTAAAATCACCATTAGCAAAACTAGAAAAAGAAGAACAAATGAGACTAAAAGGCAGTAGGAGGGACATAATAAAGATTAGAGCATAAATAAGTAAAATCGTGAAGAATAAAATAATAGAAAACATCAATGAAAACAAAAGCTGGTTCTTCAAGAAAATAAACAAAATAGATAAACCCCGAGCCAGACTTATCAAGAAAAAAAGAGAGTCTATACACATAAACAGAATCATAAATGGGAAAGGAAAAATCACTACGGACAGCACAAAATACAAAGAAACATTAGAGAATACTATGAAAAATTATATGCTAACAAATTGGATAACCTAGGAGAAATGGACAACTTTCTAGAAAAATACAACCTTCCAAGGCTGACCCAAAAAGAAACAGAAAATCTCAACAGTCCAATTACCAGCAACGAAATTGAACTGGTAATCAAAAACCTACCTACAAACAAAAGCACCGGTCCAGATGGCTTCACTGCTGAATTTTATCAAACATTTAGTGAAGACCTAATACCCATTTTCCTTAAACGTTTTCCAAAAAATAGAAGAGGAGGGAATACTTCCAAATTCATTTTATGAGGCCAGCATCACTCTACTACCAAAACCGGGCAAAGACACCACAAAAAAAGAAAACCACAGACCAATATCCATGATGAACATCGATGCAAAAATACTCAACAAAATATTAGCAAACTAAATTCAAAAATACACCAAAAGGGTCATCCATCATAATAAGTAGGATTTATTCCAGGGATGCAAGGATGGTACAACATTCAAAAATCCAACAACATCATCCACCACATCAAGAAAAAGGACAAAAACCACATGATTGTCTCCATAGATGCTGAAAAAGCATTTGACAAAATTCCACATCCATTCATGATAGAAACTCTCAACAAAATGGGTACCGAGTGCAAGTACCTCAACATAATAAAGGCTAAATATGACAAACCCACAGCCAACATTATACTTAACAGTGAGAAGCTGAAAGCTTTTCCTTTAAGATCGGGAACAAGACAAGGATGCCCACTCTCCCCATTTCTATTCAACATAGTACTGGAGGTCCTAGCAACAGCAATCAGACAACACAAAGACATAAAAGTCACCCAGATTGGCAAGGAAGAAGTTAAACTGTCCCTGTTTGCAGATGATGTAATATTGTACATAAAAACCCCTAAAGAATCCACTCCAAAACTACTAGATCTAATATCTGAATTCAGCAAAGTTGTAGGATAAAAAATTATGCAGAAATTTGTGACATTCCTATACACTAACAATGAACTAGCAGAGAGAGAATCAGAAAAACACTTCCATTCACAGTTGCATCAAAAAGAATAAAATACCTAGGAATAAACCTAAGCATGGAAGTGAAAGACCTATACACTGAAAACTACAAGACACTAATGAGAGAAATTAAAGATACCAATAAATGGAAACACATCCCGTGCAAGTGGATAGAAAAGGGAAGAATTAATATTGTCAAAATGGCCATCCTGCCTAAAGCAATCTACAGATTCAATGCAATCCTTATCAAAATACCAACAGCATTCTTCAACCAACTACAGAAAATAATTGTAAAATTCATATGGAACCATAAAAGACCCTGAATAGCCAAAGCATTCCTGAGGAGGAAGAATAAAGCTGGGGGGGATTATGCTCCCCAACTTCAAGGTCTACTACAAGGCCACAGTAATCAAGACAATTTTGGTACTGGTACAAGAACAGACCCATAGACCAATGGAACAGACTAGAGAGCCCAGATATAAACGCAATCATATATCGTCAATTAATATACGATAAAGAAGCCATGGACATACAACAGGGAAATGACAGCCCGTTCAACAACTAGTGTTGACAAAAACTGGACAGCTACATGCAAGAGAGTAAAACCGGATTACTGTCTATCCTCATACACAAAAGTAAACTCGAAATGGATCAAAGACCTGAATGTAACTCATGAAACCATAAAACTCTTAGAAGACAACATAGGCAAAATCTGAATATAAACATAAGCAACTTTTTTCTGAACGCATCTCTTCGAGCAAGGGAAACAAAAGCAAAAATAAACACGTGGACCACATAAAGCTTAAAAGCTTATGTACGACTGAGGACACCATTAACAGTACAAAATGGCATCCTACAGTATGGGAGAAAATATTTGTAAATAATATATCTGACAATAGTTTAACTTCCAAAATATATAAAGAACTCACACGCCTCAACACCCAAGAAGCAAATAACCCAATTAAGAAATGAGCAGAGGATATGAACAGACAATTCTCCAAAGAAGAAATTCAGATAGCCAACAGGCACATGAAAAGATGCTCTACATCACTAATTACCAGGGAAATGCAAATAAAAACCACAATGAGATATCACCTCACACCAGTTAGGATGGCCAGTATCGAGAAGACTAAGAACAACAAATGCTGGAGAGGATGTGGAGAAACGTGAACCTGCGTACACTGAATGTGGGAATTTAAGCGAATTCAAACATTGTGGAAAGCAGTATACAGGTTCTTTAAAAAACTAAAAATAGAAATACCACTTGACACAGGAATTCCACTCCTAAGAATTTACCCAAAGAATATAATTTCTCAGATTCAAAAAGACATATGCACCCCTATGTTTACTGCAGCACTACTTACAATAGCTAACATTTGGAAGCTAGCTAAGTGTCCACAACTAGATGAATGGATAAAGAAGATGTGGTACATACACACAGTGGACTACTACTCAGCCATAAGAAAGAAACAAATTCTACCATTTGCAACAACATGGATGGAGCTGGAGGATATTATGCTCAGTGAAATAAGCCAGGAGAAGACAAGTACCAAATGATTTCCCTCATTTGTGGGGTATAACAATGAAGCAAAACTGAAGGAACAAACAGCAACAGACTCACAGACTCCAAGAAGGGACTAGTGGTTACTAAAAGGGAGGTGTGGGGAAGGGCGGGTGGGGAGGGTGGGAGAAGGGGATTCAGGCGTATGATTGGTACATAGTGTGGGGTGGGGGGATCAGGGGGAAGACAGTGTAGCACAGAGAAGGCAAACAGTGACTCTGTGGCATCTTACTACACCGATGGGCAGTGACTGCAATGGGGTATGGCGGGGACACGACAACAGGGGTGAATGTAGTAACCACACTGTCTTTTCATGTGAAACCTTTATAAGCGTGTATATCAATAATACGTTAATAAAATAAGGAAAGAAAGAAAAGAAAAAATCTTACTTCTTGGCAAATAGTGAATCTGTGGCATCTTACTACACTGACGGACAGTGACTGCAATGGAGTATGGGGGGGCCTTGATAATATGGGTGAATGTAGTAACCACACTGTCTTTTCATGTGAAACCTTCATAGGGGTGTATGTCAACAATACCTAAACAATAATAATAATAAAAATAGTCTTACTTCTTAACTTCCTGGGTGTTAAAATGCAAGCTTATCTTCAAGATGGGATCCTTCCTGCCTTTTACTATGTTGTCTGTGGCTGGGCTTACTTGCCATATTTAATTGCCCAGGTTATATATTATTTGATTAGGGGCTGGAGGAGGAGGAAAAGCAGCATTGGGGCAAAGTTAAAGATAAGCCGCGCCTTTTAGCAGGCTGAAGTAAATTTCACAATAGCCTCATTTAATTGACACAACGAAGACATGGGCTATGCTGAGGTATTATCTGGGGGATGTTCAAACTTTCCAGGCCAAGTTACTCCTGGCTTTTTAGTTTTAACTAATCTTCACTCAAGAATGCTTAAACTCCTAGTTTGATATTTTACTTTAGAGAATTAACGTGACTGACTGTGCTTAACTGTTTAATACGGAGTTTTGGTAGGGGTCTTTTTCCAGAGGCCCTCACCCTGCTCTGACTACACCCACGGTCCCTGTCTCAGAATCTCTGTGGCTAGTTAGAAATTACTCAGCTGCAGATTACAAACCGCGGTGACAGAAAGATGTGCTTCTTTAAATACAAGAAAACGCACTGTCAGTTCCCAGACCAAAGTAAAGAAACTTCATTCCCAAATAAAAAATTACGAGAGGTACCTTCTGAAAAAGTTTTTAATTCTAAAGGCGCTGCCTCCGGGCGGTCTCTCCCCCGCCGCCCCGCCGCGGGTCACACTTGAACTGCAAGCCCGCCCGGCCCTCGCCCTCGAGGCCCCCGCCGAAAAAATCCACACTCGGCAAAACGCCCACCGGGTTACCCATCGGCGCGGCCCTGCCCGCGCGGCGCGGCCCCAGGCCGGGCGGACGCGCGCCGCGGGGCGGGGAGCAGCCGCCCTCACCACCCGGTCCCGGACGGAGGAGCAGCAGCTCCAGCGAGACCCTCTCCCCGTGCCCCGGCGAACTTCGCCTGCCGCCCGGACGTCCGCCCTGGGCTCACTTGCTCCACTCCCTCCATTCCCGGGCAGCCCCTCCGGCAGAGGGCGCCGACTTCCGACGCCCGGCCGGGTCCAGCAAGCCCCCCATCCCCGTCGGCCGCCTCCCGGCCCCACAGGCCACGCACTCACTGCCCGCCGAGCCACTACCATGGCCACCCCCTCCTCCGGCTGCACCGCGCCCTCAGGCGGAGGCAGGGGTCCCAGCGCCCTGTCCGGGTCCGGCCGCGCCCCGAGGCCACGTACCTTCCAGCCCCACGTACCTTCCAGCCCGCACAGCAGCTCCTGTCACCTTCATCCCTGAAGTAGGGCCCGCTCCTGACCCTCCACGGTAGATCTGCGACAGCGTGAACCGCTTCTCGGCGGAGTTCCCGTGTTCCATGGCCTTGGCGATGCGGGCGGCGGGGGACCTGCTACTCCACGCGCTGCGGCGGGACGAGCTGCTCTAGCGCGGCTGCCCTTCAGCGGCCGCCGAGGCCGAAGGCAGGGCCGCGGCGGCGTCGGGGTCCTGGTCGTGACGTCCGACGGCGCCAGGGTGGAGGTGGCAGAGCGGGCCTGGCTCAGGTCCGGCCGGAGCAGCGGCTCCAAGTCCGGGTCGATCGCCGCCCTCTGCGTGCCGCGGGAGAGCCGAGAAGGGGCGGGCGCGGCGCCGGGAGTCCAGCGGGAACGAGGAGGAGATCCGAGAATGGGGGGCGCGGTCGGTGCCGCCAGCGCAAGCGCGCCGGAAGGAAAGCGCAGTGGAGCACTGCGCGGCCCATCGACATCTCGTCTCCGCTGAGTCCGCGGCGCGGACGGGGCGGCCGACCATAGCACGGAGAGAGGCGCAGAAACAACCTATTACGACAGCGATCGCGATGATATTGACTGTAGAGTACGGCGGCGGAGGTGCCGGCAGCAACTGCGCAGCCGCCTAACATACGTACTGTGCGGGCGCGCCCAATGGCTGACTGCTTCGCGGCCCCACTCGCTGATTGGCCGCGACATCCGTCAGTCGGGGGCGCGGGCCTGCGCAAGACGTCGCACGTTCATTGGCCGCGACGGCCATCAGTCCAAATTCTAGTATGGAAGCCACCACTCACCCCTCTACTTCTAACAGCCTCATGGGAAGAGTTCTCTCAGGTTCATGCAGTGAAGTTGTGGACATTACTACTGAGAGAGAATTAAGGCCATTAAAGGTCTCTAAAAGGGACTCAACATATTAACTAGTTAAACTAGAAACCCAGCTTCTGCAACCCCAAATCCTACGAATCGCATACCTGCTAGAAGAGAGTGAACTGCATTCTGTTCAAAGCTAATGAGTGGCAAGAAAACTTTGCTCAGCACTTGTGGGGCAGGGGACTGTATGCCTTCAGCCATACTGCTTTGAGTCAGGGAATTCCAAGAGGTAATGGTGTAACAGGTCAAATTTTTACTGTAGTTTGGATGACAAAAGAAATAGGCGCTCATGGTAAAAAGCAGACACGTTAGGCTTCTCTTTTCTTTAGGTTCCTTGGTGGTGACTACATGTAAACAATGAGCTACAAGCCCTTCTCCATTGCCTAGGAATGTGAATAACATCCTTACTGTTTTCCTTCTGGGCAAGTTCAGCATCAGTCAATATTGACCCAAGACTACCTGCATTGCTCTTCCGTGACATGAGCTGCTGGCTTCTGTGACATATGTGGCAAAAAAGGGTTTGCCTCCAACACCTGCCCTGAAAATTGGGCATCCTACCAAGTCAAAATGGGGAAGCCTCTTCTCTCCCCAAAAGTGGAGGACACGTGTTCCAGCGGTCCAGCTTGAGGCAACTGAGTGGATGCCGGAAGTTCAGCTAGTCAGGGACAGGGTCAATGGGCTCCCTGAGTAGAGGGCTGCTTTTGCGAAATGCCTTCCAGGAGGAAGGAACTGCCTTCTCTTTTTAAGTGAACTTCTCTGCTCCTCGGAGTCACCTTTCCCAGTTCCCGGTGCTGCTCTCTTCACCCGCCCAGCCCACCCGCAGAGCCCCTGCAGCCCAGACCCTGACCTCAGGCCCAAGGTGGGCAGTCACCATGCCGGCTGCAGAAGCAACTGCTCCTTGCAGGGCGGGGCCACGGGAACTTCCTTGGGCTGCCCCGACTCCCCTTGGCTCTTGCCCACCTTCCAGCCTGTCCACGGAATGGAATTATGCCATGGCTTCACAGCACATTCCTGTAGTTTCCTTTCCATGAGAGAGAAATTACATGATTATTTTTTCAGCTGCACACTAGCAATTCCACATTTACCCTGTCATCCCTCCATTTACAATGCCTCCAAGGCCCACCTCCTGCTCTCAGGACACCTATGGGTCCTTCATGACCCCATTGCGCCTGCTCTCCCCTCTGGCCTCAGTTCTCCCCAGCACATCTGGGATGCTCGCCTTCACCCTCCACTCGCTAAGGTAGGCACCCCCTCCCCCCCTTTCCCCGCTTTCTCTTTCCGGTGTCAGCTGAGAGGTCTGTTACTCCTGGAAGCTGTCCCTATGTACTTCCCAAGCCTAACAGCTTTCCTTCACCTAGAATTACCCATCCTCTCCCACTATGTTTAGACAGAAACTCGATGATACTATAAATATTGTTTGGAAACTTGCTTTTTCCTTTCAACAGTTTTCTTGTCCGCTGTTCTGAGAGCCCTACTATCCCTTGGTAAGGAGGTACCCTGACGTGGTGGCTGATTGCCCTGTGCATGGATACTTAAGTTGTTTGTACTTTTACTATTACAGAGAGTATTGCAAAGAACATTCTGTGCACATCTTTGCACAGAGGTGGAAGAATAGTTTAGAACAGAAATCTGAGGGAAGAAATTGCTGGCTCAAATGGTACCTACATGATGCAAATTTTGAAAAAGAATTCCAAAGTACTCATCAAAATGTAACTCCCCGTTTACACTTGCACCAACTGAAACAGCCCTCACTACTCGCTCAAGGGCTGTTGGAACTGAACACTGGCACAACCTTTTAGAGGGCTAGTCCACAGGTCCCCCAGAAGGCAACGCTTCTTCCCATGCTTTGCCCGGGGATTTTTCCTCCCCCAACTAGTCAAAGGCTCAGGTCTTCCAGGACCTTCCTATCTTTGGGGGCGGGGTGACATCTGAGATGGGGATTAGAACAGGAACCCAGGGTCTTTCGTACTTAGTTTTGCTGATTGACTCACTGGGCTTTTGACATGCTTTTAGGTTTTGTTTTGTCTTTTCTGTGGCTTTGGAAGTGGCAGGTGCTCAGAAACTGTGTATGTGAATCTGCTGGTGGGTGAAAGGATGTGGCAGGTGGGGAACCTGGTGGTGGCTGGTGGTGATAGTGGCTTTAACCCAAAGTAGTTACTTTGGAGTCCTATTTCCTGATATTCCTATATCCCCCCATTAATCAGTTCATTCATTCACAAAATAATTCCTGAGTGCTTTGCTGATGCCAGGCCCTGTACTAGGCTTTGGGATGCACTTATTATACAAATACAGGTTTGGTGGGGGGAACAACAAAGAGCAGGCCCCTAAGTGGGAAGGAAACCTGTGGGGACAGAGAGGACACTCAAGGGTAGGCAGCAGCTGGATCTGGGCATTTTGAAATGTGCTTCAAGAGCACAGGAAAACCACCAAAGAGGTTTAAGCAAAGGTAGAATAACCGGATTTGATCTGTGATATTAAAGGTTCCCTCCATATGCACTGTGCCGGGAGCACCCCGTTGCTTTCTGGAGAAAGGAGCATGGGGTCAGCCGTGTGTAGCAGACTCACTGGGTTTCCATGCCTCTGGACAGTTTGAATTCCACCCTTGTTCCTGGAGCAGGGCTAGGACTAAAATGGCTGTGGCCTTGAAATTGGAGGAGTGCTGGAGAAGGGGTGGGAGCAAGCAGCTGGGCCAAGAACTAGGTGCTCCATTAGCCCTTGGAGATGGGGGGAAGAGCCTGCAGTGAGTGGGCAGGGAGGAGTGCGGACCCAGGGCCTCCTGGCCCCCTTTCTCACGCCTTCCTCCAGACTACCACCCTACCCTGCCCAGCCCAGCTGTCTAAGAAAGAAGGCTGGAGGCTTTCCAAATTCACTAGGCTAAAGCTTTTCAGATGCAATTGCAGAACCCACCTGACACCATGAACTGAACTAGTTCCCCACAAACATCACTTCCTTCAATGCTCAAAGCTGCCCTGCAAAAGGGTGATGTGCCCATTATACATACACAGGAGGAAGCTGCCCGTGGGAGAGGCCAAGTGGCCCAGGTCCCACACCGTGAGGCTGGCGCCAGGGTCACATCCAAGGCTGTTTCACCCTTCTGTGGTCCCTCAGAGGCTTGACATTAAAAAGCTTTCGGGTGCCTGACATCAGAACACCTGTGGGTCCTTCCAGCCCCTCACTCCAACCCAATTTAGCAGATAGAAGGAAGCTCCAGGAGCTGTACAAATGAAGACTTTTATAGTCGGAAGGGGGCAAGAACAGGAAGCCACCCTGGGCAAAAAGGCCGGCTATTGCAAGGTTCCCTTCCTCCCAGGGATGGCACGGGCCTAACAGGCACACGGCCTCACTGGTGCTGGTCAGGCGCATCCTGATTGCTGCTTTGGGATCCCACTTGCAGGAGAAACACAACTGTTAAGTAAGTTGAATCTTGGTTTGGCAACTCCACTTTGGGTCTATTGTCTTGTTTTTCACAATTTAAGAATTAGTTATTCTTGTCCTGCCCTCAGGAGACTTAGAGTTTGGCAGCAGAACAGACCTACAATTATAACAGCCTTGAATTCACTCCCTGTATATACAGGGAGCAAGTCCCCTATGGAAGCTTGGACCTCACATTTTTGAAGCTGTGGTGGCTGCCGTGATGTTCCCATTCCTCTGATAGCTTCTGATTCATAATTGGGAAAAGATTGCCCTTTGTTTTGGAAAAAATACTTAAAAGTTAAAGCCAGTAATTTATTCCTGAATGGAGAGTTTTCACCTGTGAGCTAAATCATCCTGTTTTTCTTTATTTTTCTTTTTTTTTGTTCAATAATTGTATATTTTCAGTTTCAAACAACGGAAAGGAAGCATCTCAGACTGAAACAAACAAACAGAAAACCCCAACTAAACCCAGGCAATATTTAGTTAACCTAAAATGAAATTCTGTACACATGTAACCTTATTTGCTTTTTGGGAACTGTACGCAGCACACTATGCTAAAAATATGGAATACCTAACACTTGCAGCTATTTACTGAAAATAAACATGTAGAAACTAAGCAAAAAGTTACAGACATTAATGAACAACTCAACCTCTAAGTTTTCAGCATGCAAAAATTGCTTTAAAAATATATTGACTTAATTATACATATTTTTAAATATATTTTTATGTATATTTCCTTTTATGTGTTGATATTTTTCAAATACTGCATATTGAAATAAATAGAAAACATGATCATTACAACATGTGGCAAATAGCTTCATATCTGCCTAACATTGTTCTTAAATTTTAAACTAATGCTTAAAGCATTAAACGTTATTCATGAAAATACTACATTCAAATATTTCATAAAATGAGAGCTAGAAGGGCCTTAGAAAGTAATCATATGCATAAAATGCTGACAAATAATTTACATATCATTTCTATACAGCATTCTGTTTATACCAAGTATAATCTTGATATTACGAACTGTAATTGTAGATATACTAAAGTTGAACTTACAATGTTAATACCTAAAATCCATTGTTCATGTGCATCATTTATGACGGATAAACAAAATGTGGTGCACATTCATACAGTGGAGCATTATTCAATTATAAAAAGAAATGAGGTTCTGATGCGTCCTGCAACATGGGTGAACCCTGAAAAGATGATGCTAAATTACAGAAGCCAGACACCAAAGGCCACATATTTCATGATTTCATTTTTGTCAAATGTCCAAAACAGGCAAATTCATGAAGACAAAAGTACAATAGTTGTCCGAGGGCTTGGGGAAAAGAGAGAATTGGGGTCTCTCTTTGGGGTGATGGAAATTCTCTAGAATTACTGGTGATTCTTACAACATAGTGAATATACTAAAAACCACTTGTAAATGGCAATTTTTATGTTATATAAATTTTATTTAAATTTTTTTAAATTATCCGCCAAAAAGCCAATGTTCCAAAGAAGAGTTTCATGACATAAGTAGATATCTAGGGCCATAACTAGAATAATAAATTGATTCTTAATCATCAAGATGTTACAATTGGAGAATTACACCAAGGGAAGTTTTGATGACATATTTAAGGGCATATCCAAGGACAAACCTGCTGTTGCTGTTAAAGTACATGAAGATGATTTTTCCCAGGAACTGAAATTGAAATGTTAACAAGAAGCCAAAATCCTCAAGCAATATAATCATGCCAGTATTGTCAGGCATATAGGAGTTCACACACAAATACCGCCTATCTACAACATTAACGAATTGGTTCCAGGAGGTGATTTCCTCTCCTTTCTGAGAAAGGATAACTAAAACAGTGAAATTTTCATTAGATGCTGCTTCTGGATGGTGAATCTCGACTAAAAATTGTATACACAGGGACCTTGCTGCAAGAAACTGCCTGGAGGTGAAAACAATTTTCTGAAAATCAGTGACTTTGGAATGTCTTGTCGAGAGGATGGTGGTGTGCATTCATCTTCTGACTTAAAGCAGGTTCCCATTAAAGGGACAGCACCAGAAGCTCTTAGTTATGGGAGAGAACATTCTGAGAGTGACTCTTGGACTTTTGGCATCCTCCTCTGGGAGACCTTCAGCTTAGGGGTCTGTCCATACCAGTGACTCAAAGTTTTCATTGTCTGTGCGTGTCCGAGGACTTATTATGTTTCCTCTCTTCCTTTCCTCCTGAACTGTCCCATTTCTCTTTCTTTTCTATCTTTTTTTATCATGTCTGGACTCCTTTTTACCACCAGAGGAGATTTTATCCATCTTTTCAGATTTAAATGAATCGCTGCTTTTTTCTTTGCCTGAAGATTTTGACTTATTTTTTTCCTTGTCTTTCTCATTTGGATAAGGAGACTCACATGGACTTTCACTTTTGTGTTTTGAAACCCCCATTGTGCCATTTTCCTCTTTTCGTCTCTTGATTAAGTCTGGTGGCACTTCAAGGTCATTGTTTGAGTGATCCCTTTTCCGCTCTTTCCTGTCCTTTTCATCTTTTCTCTCTCTTTCTCTGGATCTTTCCCTGGACTTGTCCAAATCGCACTTGTCCATTTCTCTCTCCTTACTCTTGGACAGTGGTGGAGTATGATTAATGCAGAGCTTTGCTGAAGACTCCTTGAGTTCGAGGAGACTGTCCCGCAGACAACGAATGGAGATGACAGGTGAGCTGGCATAGTTCTCAGGACCCAGAGGAACTTTGGGAAGTATGGCTGTAACCTTTACTGTTGAGGAATGTGATGGAGAAGGGTGTGTATCAATTTTGCAGCATTTTTGTTCCCTTTCAGGCTCTGCAATGTCTGATCGGGAAACAGGTGACTTTAAGGACCCAGAAACTGGTGCTTTTTCTCCTACTTTAACATTTTCCTTTGATTTCATTTCCTTTGCTATATCTCTTTCTCTGGATGGCGCCTTCTCTCTTTCCTTTTCTCCAGTAGATTTTGATTCTACATTGGGGATGGTGGTTATGACTTTCTCATCTTTAGTTTTTTCTTCTTTCTTGAATTTTTCTTTCCCTTTGTCAGACGTAGGTCTTCTTTCCTTTGTTTCTCTTGCTTTTTCATCTTTATTTGGCCGTTCTTCCTTCGGTTTCTCCTTACCATCTTTAGCAACTACCCTGGCCTCTGGAGTTATAGCTGGAGTCTTTCCTTTTTTCTCTTTTTCTTTCTCTTTCCCTTTCTCCTTGTCATTTTCTTTAACAGCTTTGCTGTTAGAGCCACTATTTCCATTGCTTGAATTCCCTTTCGGTGTGGCAGTAGAAGCTTTATGAACAGCTTTCACACCACACTGAGATCTCTCCCTTGATTTATCAGTCTCATCATTACTGCTTTCATCAGATTTAGATGCACTTCCTGTCGATGATGAAGAAGGCCCACCACCAGCCCCATTTTGTATGCTGGTAACTGCATTCTTCGGAGAGGGGTCTTTGTGATGAAACTCATTTTCAGGTATCATGTATGACTTTCTACTTTTCAACTGCCCAGAGTAGCCCATAGCCAATGCATAGAGATCTGGCCTCTTCTCTCTTTCTCCTTGGCAGATTTTATGTACTCTTCTTTCCAAAGCCTGACTCAGATTCAAACATTTTGGGTACCAAGGAAGCATTTTTGTTAGCACAATCAAGATATTCCTGATGTGAGTATATTCGCCTGTTTCAAGGCAATGCACCGATGCCTTGGTTAATTTGTAATGCCATTTATGTACAACATGTCGAAAATTTTCATAGTCTAATTGATCAGCTTTATTTCCTCCATCAAATCCACTTGCCCGTAATATAGTAAGGAATCCTGGATAATTTCCACATTCCTTTTCATATGTGGCTCTGTCACTGTGCCACCTGGTCACAGTTTCTAACATGCAGCAAAGAAATCTCCCATATCGACTAGCTTCATTTTCAGTACAGCTTGCAACTGTGTAAACTATATCAGAGAAAACTCGATCATAGCAAAGAAGTGTGGAAAAATTTGGAGTTTTCTGTTGATGTACCAATTCAACAAAACGAGCACAGTAAACAGCATCTATTGCTGAAAAAATACATCGAGGAAATATACACAGCTGCAGAAATTTTGTGATGGTCTCATTTTTGGTAGGTTTTGTTAAAAGCCAGTTGTCCTTTTCCAGTTTCAGTCTCTGTAGAACTCGTCGTACGTGTTCCATCTGTTTCTTTTCTTCTTCAAGAAGCTTGTCCTGAAGGGCAGTACAGCGCTCCTTCTCTTTTTTCTTTTTATTTGGAGCCATTTCCTGATTGTCATCGATGACTTTCATCTGGACTTTAAGTTTATTGACTTCCCGTTCATAGCTGGTATGTGGAACTGCAAGGTCATACATCGTCAATGACCAGAATGTGGCATAAAATTGAGGGCTGATGTCATCCCAGACCAAAATGTGGTGTGTGTGCATTGGCCGTGACAAGAAAAATGCTACATCGTGGGGTATATGAAATTCATTACAGAGCACATCAACTGAAGGCACTTGCTTTTGGTAATCTTCTGTGCTTAGATTAGATGCTAAAAACCCACCAAATTGCACCAGGGTATCATGACACTGATCATAGAGGTTTCCCACAAGTTTCAAATGTTTCTCTCCACCTTCCTGAAAGATGACCCTATTTCTCTGCTGAGCCATAAGCAAACACAGAGGAAGAGCAAGGTCATGGTCCAATAGTGCATCCTTTAATCTCTGGGAAGATTTTTTAGTGCTTCTCATCTGGCCAAAATAGCCACCCTCAGCTTTTAGCTGCTCTCCACCAGTCATGGCCTCTAGTTGCTCCATTGTCATTTCCTCTGTAATTTCTATTCCTGCCATTTTCTGTACCACTTCTTTCAATATAAGCAGGTCAGAACTTTGGCCCGCCTTTAGCTGATTAGCCACATATTGAAGAAGACCAGCAAGATCAATTGGGTATTTACGAAACACCGCACCACAGAAACTAGCCAGACTCTGAAGCCAGCTTGAGATGGTTGTACCATTGTGTTTCACTTTCTCCTTTTCTGGATTAGCTAAAGCTTCAATGATACAATAGGCCAAGACATCATAATTCAATGAAGTGAGATACTTCAATGAATCTACTACAGGTGTTATTAAGTTATCATACTTTTGTATTTGTGACAAGATATAATCAAACAAAATGGTTGGATTGCTGTGGCTCAACTTTCCAATATGTCTTCCAGAAGCCTTCACATTTTCCCTGGTTAGACGCTTCATGATATATTTGGCTCTGTCTATCGTTTGAGCTCTAACTTTTACTAAAAGCGGGTGACCGTTATAAGTTTCATTCTTCCATTGGCCATACAGACGATATCTATGCTGATATGGAAATGTTTTAAACATCCCCCATAGTTCCTCAGACATACAAGCATTGCAGTCCATCAAAGAAAGAGATGGAAGAAGGACCTGGTCAGTAATGCTAAGCAAACAGCTAAGGATGACTTCCATTTTCTCTTTATCTTCTTGTTTGCTTCTATCAGACTGAAACTCCTTCATAAATGATTTGCCTATGCGCACCACTTTTGCGAATAAAATGGGATCATGAGAAAGGTGAGGACCAAGGTAACAGAACATACTGAAGACATCTCTCCTCAAATCTTCAAAGCTCTCTGCTTGTTTCGGTGCTCTGTTATTTTGCAAAGCATTAACAGGTGAGCCTTTAGCACCTTTACGAATGCCAACTCTTTGGTAGAGAGGCTCAATAGTTATGTGAATAAGCTTGCAAATGGCAAGGGCTATTACCTTATGTGAAGCTGCATAGTATGGAGGCATCTGGTCCATAATGTTCTGTGCATGCTGCCAATCACCAATCTTTAACAAGGCTTCCAACAAACCAAGTTTTTGGTTGTCAGGTGGCTTCTCTACTTTCTCCTCTTCTTTTTCCTTTTCTTTCTCTCGCTCATCAATTTTTTCTGAAGACAATTGAACTGAGACAGGGACCATGGGCTTAGAGAGAGTAGGGTGAGGGCCTCTGGAAAAAAGAAAACAAGATAACCATTGTGAGATTTGCTTTGGTCTGCTGGGGGGCCCAGCTAATTTTTCTAACTTTACCACAAGTGCTGACTTTCTTCCTCCAGCCCTAAACAAATGATTTCTTGCAACTTGGGCAATGTAGCAAGCAAGCCCTAAACCATGCAAGCCCAAAACAACATAGTAAAAAAATAGGCAGGATTCCATCTTGAAACCCAATTAGTTAAAAAGTAAAACAATGCCTCAGCCCGCCTTTGGAGCAAAGCAGGAAGCCTTGAGTGATATGATCCCAGACCAGGAAGCTGCTCTCCTGGGAGGATTTCAGATCAGTAAGGTTCTTGTAAATAACCAGGAAGACTAATAAGAAACTTAGTGTTTCTTCAAAAGTATTTGGGACCACTTAACAGGTGTACATCCCTAGCCCTTTGTCTCTCAACTGCCTATAAAAACTCCCTAGACAACGCACCACCCCGGACTCTCTTGTCCCCTCCTGTCGTGAGTCAGGAGCTCTGTCCTTTCACTCTATCTCTAAGAAAAGCCTGTACCTTGCTCTCCTACCTTGACTGTGAAGTTCCTTCTTCAGCTCCATGAACAAGAACCCCGGCATCATCAATGGGGGCTCGTCTGGGATAACTTCAGAGGTAAGTATTGGCATCCAAGCCTGCCTTTTCTTTCACTGTCCTTATAGACGGAAGCCGTGTATGGCCCACAAAAATCAGGCACTTGTCAGCCACTTAAAACGGGACTAGCCTGGCTGCCGATCTTAAAGTCTCAAGCGATAGGTTCCCCTGTGTCTCCCTCAGTCATCCCCTGTCTCCCTTGGGAGCTGGAATGTCACCTGAATGGTGGCCAGGATTCCCTTTCAGAGGCATCTCCTTGGATGCGAGGGTCTGAGTAAAGCTGTGGGCAACTGCGAGAGTCTAGGCTGAGGGTACACTTCAGTGGCTTCTCAAAAGTCGACGTGTCTGGAATCAGACCCCGACAGCCCAACTGGGTATCCATGAGGAGTGTCTCTCTTTCTCTGTCTCTGACTTCCAGCCTGCTTCTTCAGGCAGCCCTGGCCTCGGAGTGAGGCAGGGGGCTTTGCTAACTCTCTCCTAACTTCATCAATTTCATGGAACGCGATGCTCACCACCGCAAGGTAGGAGATCCACGCTTCGCTTCCATTCCTAACTTAATACTGTACCTTTTTATCTCATAAAATGTGTCTGGGGACCCATTAGCCACTTAAAAGTTGATTACCGTCAGCTACCAGTCTCAAGTCTCAGATGAAACGTTTCCCGGTGTCTGCCGCTCCTTGATCCCCCACCTCCAGATGGACTCGAATGTCGGGGAGTGGCTGAGCTGATTTCCTACTTTTACTATCCTAATCTGCAGACTCTGAGGGCAGACCAGACTAGTAGACAGTGGTCCTTGTATCTCGGTTCTGGCCGATTGATGCGATGGTGCTGAGTGAACCTCCAGCTAGGCTGCTGCCTATGCGAGAGTCGCAGATGACCCCTGACCTCTTGTCTCACAGATCAGATTTGCTACAGTGGGTGACTGGCTAAATAATTTCCAGACAGTGGCAGAAACTAGTGCTTAAGTATAGACCCCCCTCCATAACTGTACCTGTAAATGGCCCCATTTAAATTCTAGCCATGGCTCTCTATTCTATTGATCTCCCTTGGAGGCAGTCATCCTGGGGCTAGGCATTTCCTTTTCTGTGGCCCCAGGGAAGCAAAACGGGCTTGTGACTCTGACCAAGGCTCAGGCAGTGAGAGGTCAGACAGTCCCTGCACTTACAGGACAGGCAGGGGGCTCTCAAGTAATGACTAAAGCTTGTGCAGATAAAACTAGGAAGACTCCCAAAAGGTGTAAAGTAGGAGCACACTGGTAAGGTACCACTAAATCCAGAGCTCCGAGGCAACTCTTGCTGAGTGGGAAGGCAAGAGGGGAATCAAGGCAAGGTGCAGGCCTCGCTGGTAAGGAGTGGTTAATTCCAGTAGGCCAGCAGAGGGGGTGACTGACCACTGTCACTTGGCTCCAAGGCGAGGGGATGCCCTCACAGAGAGAGAGGCTGACCACGTGCTGGACACCAGTCTTTCTCTCTCTTTCAGATGGGAGCATCCTCTTCAAGGTTAAAGCCAGACACGCTTCTGGCATGCATTCTGAGAAACTGGGAGCAATTTGATCCCTAAACCCCAAAAAAGTGCCTTATCTTCTTCACACAAGCCTGGCCTCAATAGAAAGTCTCTGATTAGAGAGGCTTGGTCGCTGAGAGAAGTATACAATATAATAAGGTTATGCAGCTAAGTATATTTTGCCACAAGGAAGGAAAATAGTCAAAAGTCCTGTAGACTACTACAGTATGGAACTAGTTTTCTAAATTATTTTGGTGGAAATCTATTCTACTTTTTGGGTTCATCATTATCCTCAAAAATTGGGAGGTTTTTGAACTAGACTCCCTGAAATGGAAGAAATGTATCTTCTGCAATATAGCCTGCCTTTAAATGACTGGTTCTAGAATTGTACTGGCATTTCATTTCCAGCCACCTGGACACACACAATCCCTATCAGTTCAGAGCCTTCATTGGTCTCTGGCCATCCAAACCTTACCCCAGTTAGGTAAACTGCTTGCCTTTAGAGTGTATTCTAAAAAAACTGAGATACTTTTAGTCAAATAAGCTAAAAGGAAAGAAGGCAATTGGATATCAGTAACTCAAATCTTTGTATCAGTTTATTTGTCTGTGTAAATGTTCTTTGAAAAGTATCGCTAACTGTAGTCATTATGCCTCAATCTGTATGTTTGTGTGTCTAAGTATGTAAATAAAAGATTTTTCTACCTCTGGATGGTAACAATAAAAATTTAAAGACAAGTGCTTGTGAAAATTGGACATTCTAAAACTTCCAGAAAATTCTAATAAAAGATATTAAGCATTAATGCTAATTTAAGTTGAACCGAAACAGACATGTCCTTATAGTTATCAGCTGCCTAAGTTTACCTCAAGTCATTTAAATTGATGTTATCTGCTAAATCTTTCAAGAATAAAATGCTTAGAGGCTTGACTTCGTGTAATGTTCAGTAAAGGTTTTGTTATTAATCTAGCATAGTTGTTAGGAATGAGTAAACAAAGTGTAGCAAGTGAACACCTTAACAATTGTGTGTTATAGTGTGTATACCTACAAAGAGCCTGAGAATTTTGGTGGTAACCTAAAACCTTGAAGTTTTGCTAAGTTAAGTAGACATATTTTGGGCTTAGTGAGAGATTGTGTGGTAAAGCACACGGTTCCAGAAATTAAAATGTGTTCATAAATTTATCAATCTAAAGAATGCTAGTGTAACAGTTACAATAGCCTATATCTCAGTGTTCACTGAAAATTAAGGTTCCTAATGGTTTTAAGTTCTAATTAAAACTACTTAAAATAATAAGGAAAACATTTCTGTATGCTAAAAGATGTGTGTTTTAATAAGAGAAAGTATAAGGAATGGAAATTCGTTTGTTGAGGGTAAAAGAAAGTAACTGTTCTAAAGTACAACTGTTTACTTAAAGAGAGAGAACACTGAATGTAAAAGGAAAGTTACAGAAAGATTCTGGAAAATTTATATAGTCGTGCTATGTGAAATTAAAGCAACTGAGTCTTGATATCAAGTACACAGCAAAATCAGAATTTTGTTTTCAGTTAATAAGACAAATTTTTCAATAGGGACTTCTGGGAAGATGGCGGCGTGAGCAGGGCTGTGGAATGGAAATCTCCTCCCAAAACCATATATATTTGTGAAAATACAACAAATACAACTATTCCTAAAACAGAGACCAGAAGATACAGGACAACAGCCAGGCTACAGCTACATCTGTGAGAACTCAGCACCTCACAAAGCGGGTAAGATACAAAGCCACGACCCGGCGTGACCCGAGCACTCCCCCACCCCAGCTCACCAGCGGGAGGAAAAGAATCAGAGTGGGGAGGAAGTGGAAGCAACAGGCCCACTAAATAACCAGCCCTGGTGATCTGCATCGGGAGCACAGACACACATTGCATGGTGTATCGGAGATTAGAGAAACAGAAGAGCAGGATCCGAGATGGTGACTGCAAATGGGTCCCCTCAGACAGCTACGCAGGACAAAAGAAAAGCAGGCGCGTTTTTAAAAGTCTTAAAGAGACAAGGGCCCAACAGCGGAACAAAACTGTCCCAGCGTACTCAGCCCAGCAGGCTGGGACTCTTGCGGAATTTTGGACCCCCCTGGCCGGCGGCAGGGCAAAGCAGTCATGCCAAGGCTTCCCACAGAGATCAGCAGCCTGCCATTTGTTCCCCCACTGCCAGCACCGCAAAGGATCCAGAGGAAGCGCCACAGCTGTGGAACAGCGGAGGAGAGGCCGCACTGAATCCCCTCCAGGGTGGCGGGCAGCTAAGTGGGAAGGGCTCCAGGACCCAGCAAAAGGGCTGGAAGGCACCAAGGAGACCAGAATGCACCGAGCAAAATGGCAAACCCCTGCAGTGCCGCAGGTAGGCTAAGGAGGCTGCACACACAGGAAGCTCAGGGGATTACCCCAGAGACTGCCACCCAGTGTGTGGGAAAACATCTCAGGGCCAGGAGAAGGGAAAGGAGAACAACAAGCAGGAAGGGACTTTGTTCTCCCAGCTGACACATGTGGCACCTACCAGTGACCACTTCTATTGCCATGAGAAGACAGAGGAATATGGTCCAGACAACGATCGGACAGACAACCCCAGAGAGAGGGCCTGATGGGATAGACTCACACAATATTCCTGAAAAATAATTCAGAATAAAAGTCATAACCATGCTGATGGATCTACAGAGAAATATGCAAGACCTAAGGGATGAAATGAGGAAAGACAATGCAGAAATCAGACAAGTGATCAACGGGCTTACCAGCAGACTGGATGAGATGAAAGAGACTGTTACGGAAAAGAAATCAGAGAATAGGAATACAGAGAAGCTGAGGCAGAGAGAGATAAAAGGATTTCTAGGAATGAAAGAATATTAAGAGAACTGTGTGACCAATTAAAACGGAACAATATTCGCATTACAGGAGTGCCAGAGGAAGAAGAGACAGAAAAAGGGATAGAAAGTGTGTTTGAAGAAATAATTGCTGAAAACTTTCCCATGCTGGGGAAGGAAATACTCTCACAGTCCACGGAAAACCACAAAACTCCCCACACAAGGGACCCAAGGAAGACAACACCAAGACACATAATAATTAAAATGGCAAAGATCAAAGATAAAGGGAGAGTATTAAAGACAGCTAGAGAGAGAAACAAGATAAACTACAAAGGAAAACCCATCAGACTATCATCAGACTTCTCAACAGAAACCATACAGGCCAGAAGAGAATGGCATGATATATTTAACGTAATGAAACAGAAGGGCCTCGAACCAAGAATATTGTATCCAGCATGATTATCATTTAAATATGACGGAGGGATTAAACAATTCCCAGACAAACAAAAGTTGAGAGAGTTTGGCTCTCATAAACCACCACTACAGGATATCTTAAACGGACTGCTCTAGAGGGAAGCACCCCTAAGGCTAAAAAGATGTCACCAGAGAAAATAAAATCATAGCAAAGAAAGCAGACCATCCAAATACTAACTAAAGGCAAAGAATAAAACACCTAGTACAGAAAGAATGGAGGAGGAAGAATAAGAAGGGAGAGAAATAAAGAAACATCAGACGGTGGTTACAATAACTTAACAAGAAAGTTAAGTTAGATTGTTAGATAGTAAAGAAGCAACCCTTGAAGCTTTGGTAATTACGAATCTAAAGCCAGCAATAGGAATAACTACATATCTATCGATAATCACCCTAAATGTAAATGGACTGAATGCACCAATCAAAAGACACAGAGTAACAGAATGGATAAAAAAGCAAGAACCATCTGTATGCTGCTTACAAGAGACTCACCTCAAACCCAAAGATATATACAGACTAAAAGAAAAGGGATGGAAAAAGATATTTCATGCAAACAACAAAGAGAAAAAAGCAGGTGTTGCAGTACTTGCATGAGACAAAACAGAGTTCAAAACAAAGAAAGTAACAAGAGATAAAGAAGGACATTACATAATGATAAAGGGGTCAGTCCAACAAGAGGATATAACCATTATAAATATATATGCACCCAACACAGGAGCGCCAGCATATGTGAAACGAATAATAACAGAATTAAAGGAGGAAATAGACAGCAATGCATTCATTTTAGGAGACTTCAACACACCACTCACTCCAAAGGACAAATCAAGCAGACAGAGAATAAGTAAAGACATAGAGGCACTGAACACCACACTAGAACAGATGGACCTAACAGACATCTACAGAACTCCACACCCAAAAGCAGCAGGTACACATTCTTCTCAAGTGCACATGGAACATTTTCCAGAATAGACCACATTCTAGGCCACAAAAGGAACCTCAGTAAATTCAAAAATATTGAAATCCTACCAGCCAACTTCTCAGATCACAAAGGTATAAAACTAGAAGTAAATTTTAGAAAGAAATAAAAAGGCTCACAAATACATGGAGACTTTACAACATTCTCCTAACTAATCAATAGGTTAACGATCAAATCAAAACAGAAATCAAAGAACATATGGAGACTAATAACAACAACACAAAGCCACAACTTCTGTGGGACGCAGCAAAGGCAGTGCTAAGAGGAAAGTATATTGCAATCCAGGCCTATTTAAAGAAGGAAGAATATTTCGAAATGAATAGTCCAAAGACACAATTACTGAAACGGGACAAAGAAGAACAAATGAGGCCCAAAGTCACCAGAAGGAGGGACATAATAAAGATCAGAGAAGAAATAAATAAAATTGAGAAGAATAAAACAACAGAAAAAATCAATAAAACCAAGAGCTGGTTTGTTCAAAAAATAAACAAAATAGATAAACCCCTAGCCAGACTTATTAAGAGAATCTACACACATAAACAGAATCAGAAATGAGAAAGGAAAAATAACGACAGTCCCCACAGAAATACAAAGAATTATAAGAGAATACTATGAAAATCTATATGCGAACAAGCTGGAAAACATAGAAGAAATGGACAACTTCTTAGAAAAATACAACCTTCCAAGACTGACCAAGCAAGAAACAGAAAAACTAAACAGACCAATCACCAGCAACGAAATTGAATCGGTAATCAAAAAACTACCCAAGAACAAAACCCCTGGACCAGATGGATTCACCTCTGAATTCTACCACACATATGGACAAGAAATAACACCCATTCTCCTTAAAGTCTTTCAAAAAATAGAAGAGGAGGGAATACTTCCAAACTCATTCTATGAAACTGGCATCACTATAATACCAAAACCGGGCAAAGACCTCACCAAAAAAAAAATTACAGACTAATATCCCTGATGAACGTAGATGCAAAAATACTCAACAAAATATTAGCAAATCGAATTCAAAAATACCTCAAGAGGATCATACACCATCATCAAGTGGGATTCATCCCAGGGATGCAAGGATGGTACAACATTCGAAAATCCATCAACATCATCCACCACATCAACAAAAAGAAGAAAAAAAAACACATGATCATCTCCATAGATGCTGAAAAAGCATTTGACAAAATTCAGCATCCATTCATGATTAAAAGTCTCAATAAAATGGGTATAGAGGGCAAGTACCTCAACATCATAAAGGCCATATATGGCAAACCCACAGCTAACATCATACTTAACAGCGAGAAGCTGAAAGCTTTTCATCTAAGATCGGGAACAAGACATGAATGCCCACTCTCTCCACTGTTATTCAACATAGTACTGGAAATCCTAGCCACGGCAATCAGACAAAACAAAGACATACAAGGCATCCAGATTGGTAAAGAAGAAGTCAAATTGTCATTATTTGCAGATGACATGATATTGTACAGAAAAAACCCTAAAGACCCCACTCCAAAACTACTAGAACTAATACCTGAATTCAGCAAAATAGCAGGATACAAAATTAACACACAGAAATTGGTTGCTTTCCTAAACACTAACGATGAACTAACAGAAAGAGAAATCAGGGAAACAATTCCATTCACAATTGCATCAAAAAGAATAAAATACCTAGGCATAAACCTAACGAAGGAAGTGAAAGACCTGTACTCTGAAAACTACAAGACATTCCTAAGAGAAATTAAAGAGGACACTAACAAATGGAAATGCATCCCATGCTCTTGGCTAGGAAGAATAAATATTGTCAAAATGGCTATACTACCTAAAGCAATCTACAGATTCAACGCAATCCCTATCAACCTACCAACAGCTTTCTTCAATGAACTGGAACAAATAATCCTAAAATTCTTATGGAACCACAAAAGATCCTGAATAGCCAAAGCAATCCTGAGAAGGAGGAATAAAACAGGGGGACTTACGCTCCCTGACTTCAAGCTCTACCACAAAGGCACAGTAATCAAGACAATTTGGTACTGGCACAAAAACACACCTACAGACCAGTGGGACAGAATAGAAAATCCAAACATTAACCCAAACATATACAGTCAATTAATATTTGATAAAGGAGCCGTGGATATACAATGGGGAGATGACAGCCTCTTCAGCAGCTGGTGTTGGAAAAACTGGACAGCTACATGTAAGAGAATGAAACTGGACTATTGTCTAGCCCCATACACAAAGGTAAACTCAAGGTGGATCAAAGACCTAATGTAAGTCATGAAAGCATAAAACTCTTAGAAAAAAAAATCTCTTGGACATAAACATGGGTGATTTCTTCATGAACATATCTCCCTGGGCAAGGGAAACAAAAGCAAAAATGAACAAGTGGGACTATATCAAGCTGAAACGCTTCTCTACAGCAAAGGACACCATCAGTAGAACAAGAAGACATCCTACAGTATGGGAGAATATATTCATAAGTGACATATCCAATAAAGAGTTGACATCCAAAATATATAAAGACCTCACACACCTTAACAAACAAAAAGCAAATAATCCAATTAAGAAATGGGCAGAGGACATGAATAGACACTTCTCCAAAGAAGAAATTCAGATGGCCAACCGGCACGTGAAAAGATGCTCCACATCACTAATCATCAGAGAAATGCAGATTAAAACCACAATGAGATATCACCTCACACCGGTGAGGATGGCCAACATCCAAAAAACAAACAACAACAAATGCTGGCGAGGATGTGGAGAAAAGAGAACCCTCCTACACTGCTGGTGGGAATGCAAATTAGTACAACCATTGTGGAAAGCAGTATGGAGATTCCTCAAAAAACTCAAAATAGAAATATCATTTGACCCAGGAGTTCCACTCGTAGGAATTTACCCTAAGACTGCAGCAGCCCAGTTTGAAAAAGACATATGTGCCCCTATGTTTATCGCAGCACTATTTACAATAGCCAAGAAATGGAAGCAACCTAAGTGTCCACAGTAGATGAATGGATAAAGAAGAAGTGGTACATATACACAATGGAATATTATTCAGCCATAAGAAGAAAACATATCCTACCATTTTCAACACCATGGATGGAGCTAGAGGGTATTATGCTCAGTGAAATAAGCCAAGCCGAAAAAGACAAGTATCAAATGATTTCACTCATATGTGGAGTATAAGAACAAATTTAAAACTGAAGGAACAAAACAGCGACAGACTCACAGAACGCAAGAACAGCCTAATAGTTACCAAGGGAAAGGGACTGGGGAAGATGGGTGGGAAGAGAGGGATAAGAGGGAAAAAAGGGGTATTATGATTAGCAGATGTAATTTTGGGGGGGCATGGGGAGGGCTGTACAACTCAGAGAAGACAAGTAGTGATTCTATAGCATCTCACTATGCTGATGGACAGTGACTGTAATGGGGTTGGTGGGGGGGACCTGATGAAGGGGGTAGTTTAATAACCATGATATTGCACATGTAGTTGTAGATTAATGATACCAAAATAAATTATAGAAAAAAAAAGAGAGTTAATGGAACAGAAATCTGAGAACAGGAATACAGAGAAGCTGAGGCAGAGAGAGATAAAAGGATCTCTAGGAATGAAAAATATTAAGAGAACTGTGTGACCAATCCAAATAGAATAATATTTGCATTATAGGAGTACAAGAAGAAGAAGAGAGAGAAAGAGGGATAGCAAGTGTCTTTGAAGAAATAATTGCTGAAAACATTCCCAAGCTAGGGAAGGAAATAGTTTCTCAGAACATGGAAGCCCACAGATCTCCCAACAGAAGGGACTCAAGGAAGACAACACCAAGACACATAATAATTAAAATGGCAAAGATCAAAGACAAGGACAGGGTTTTAAAGGCAGCAAGAGAGAGAAAAAAGATCACCTACAAATAAAAACCCAACAGCCTATCATCAGACTTCACAACAGAAACCTTACAGGCCCAAAGAGAATGGCACGATATATTTAACATAAGGAAATAGAAGGGCCTTGAACCAAGAATACTGTATCCAGTGCGATTATCATTTAAATTTGAGGAAGGGATTAAACAATTCCCAGACAAGTGAAAGCTGAGGGAATTTGCCACACACAAACCACCTGTACAGGCTATCTTAATGGGACTGCTCTAGATGGAAGAACTCCTAAGGATAAAAAGATGTCACCAGAGAAAACAAAATCATAGCAAAGAAAGCAGACCATCCAAATACTAACTAAAGGCAAAAAGTAAAATCAAGAATCCACAAAAACAGTCAAAGAAATGTAAAAGAGTACAGAATAAAACACCTAGTATATAAAGAATGGAGAAGGAAGAATAAGAAGGGAGAGAAATAAAGAATCATCAGACTGTGTTTATAATAGCTTAACAAAAGAGTTAAGTTAGACTGTTAGATAGTAAAGAAGCTACCCTTGAACCTTTGGTAACCATGAATCTAAAGGCAGCAATGGCAAAAATACATATCTACCGACAATGACCCTAAATGTAAACGGACTGAATGTAACAATCAAAAGACAGAGTAACAGAATGGATAAAAAAGCAACACCCATGTATATGCTGTTTAGAAGAGACTCATCTCAAACCCAAACATATACACAGACTAAAGATGAAGGGATGGAAAAAGATATTTCATGCAAACCACAAGGAGAAAAAAGCAGGTGTTGCAGTACCTGCATTGGACAACATAGACTTCAAAACGAAGCAAGTAGCAAGAGATAAAGAAGGACATTTCATAATGATAAAGGGGTCAGTCCAACAAGAGGATATAACCATTATAAATATATATGCACCCAACACAGGAGCGCCGCCATATGTGAAACAAATACTAACAGAATTAAAGGAAGAAATAGAAAGCAATGCATTCATTTTAGGAGACTCCAACACACCACTCATTCAAAAGGACAGATCAACCAGACAAAAAATAAGTCAAGACACAGAGGCACTGAACAACACACTAGAATAGATGGACCTAACAGACATCTACAGAACTCTACACCCCAAAGCAGCAGGATACACCTTCTTCCAAGTGTACATGGAACATTTTCCAAAATAGACCACATAATAGGCCACAAAAAGAACCTCAGTAAATTCAAAAATATTGAAATTCTACCAACCAGTTTCTCAGATCACAAAGTTATAAAACTAGAAATAAATTGTATAAAGAAAACAAAAAGGCTCACAAATACATTGAGATTTATCAACATGCTCCTAAATAATCAGTGAATCAGCGGCCAAATTAAAACAGAGATCAAACAACACATGGAGACACATAACAACAAAAACACAAAGCCACAACTTCTGTGGGACACAGCAAAGGCAGTTCTAAGAGGAAAGTATATTGCAATCTAGGCCTATTTAAAGAAGGAAGAACAATCCCAAATGAATAGTGTAAAGACACAATTATTAAAATTGGAGAAAGAAGAACTGAGGCCCAAAGTCACCAGAAGGAGGGACATAAGAAAGATCAGAGAAGAAATAAATAAAATTGAGAAGAATAAAACAATACAAAAAATGAATGAAACCAAGAGCTGGTTCTTTGAAAAAATAAACAAAATAGATAAACCCCTAGCCAGACTTATTAAGAGAAAAAGAGGATCTACACACATAAACAGAATCAGAAATGAGAAAGGAAAAATCACAACGGACCATACAGAAATACAAAGAATTATAAGAGAATACTATGAAAATCTATATGTTAACAAGCTAGAAAACCTAGAAGAAATTGACAACTTCTTAGAAAAATACAACCTTCCAAGACTGACTAAGCAAGACACAGAAAACCTAAGCAGACCAATTACCAGTGATGAAATTGAATCGGTAATCAAAAAACTACCCAAGAACAAAACCCCCAGACCAGATGGATTCACCTCTGAATTTTACCAGACATATAGAGAAGACATAATACCCATTCTCCTCAAAGTTTTTCAAAAAATAGAAGTGGAGGGAATACTTCCAAACTCATTCTATGAGGCCAGCAACACTCTAATACCAAAACCGGGCACAGACCTCACCAAAAAAGAAAATTACAGACCAATAACCCTGATGAATGTAGATGCAAAAATACTCAACAAAATATTAGCAAACCGAATTAAAAAATACATCAAGAGGATCATACACCACGTTCAAGTGGGATTCATCTCAGGGATGCAAGGATGGTACAATATTTGAAAATCCATCAACATCATCCGCCACATCAACAAAAAGAAGAAAAAAAACCACATGATAATCTCCACAGATGCTGAAAAAGCTTTTGACAAAACATCAATTCATGATAAAAACTCTCAACAAAATCGGTATAGAGGGCAAGTACCTGAACATAATGAAGGTCATACATTGCAAACCCACAGGCAACATCATACTTAACAGCGAGAAGCAGAAAGCTTTTCATCTAAGATCAGGAACAAGACAGTGATGCCCACTCTCCCCACTGTTACTCAACATAGTACAGGAGGTCATAGACACAGCAATCAGAAAAAACAAGGAAATACAATGCATCCAGATTGGTAAAGAAGAAGTCAAACTATCACTGTCTGCAAATGACATGATACTGTACATAAAAAACCCTAAAGACTCCACTCCAAAACTACTAGAACTAATATCTGACTTCAGCAAAGTTGCAGGATACAAAATCAATACACAGAAATCTGTTTTTTTCCTATACACTAACGATGATCTAACAGAAAGAGAAATCAAGAAAACAATTTCATTCACAATTGCATCCAACAGAATAAAATACCTAGGAATAAACCTTACGAAGGAAGTGAAAGACCTATACCCAGAAAACTACAAGACACTCCTAAGAGAAATTAAAGAGGACACTAACAAATGGAAATTCATCCCATGCTCTTGGCTAGGTAGAATAAATATTGTCAAAATGGCTATACTACCTAAAGAAATGTACAGATTCAATTTAATCCCTATCAAAATACCACCAGCTTTCTTCAATGAACTGTAACAAATAATTCTAAAATTCATATGGAACCACAAAAGACCCCAAATAGCCAAAGCAATCCTGAGAAGGAGGAATAAAACGGGAAAATATGCTCCCTGAGTTCAAGCTCTACTACAAAGCCACAGTAATCAAGACAATTTGGTACTGGCACAGGAACAGAACCACAGACCAGTGGAACAGAATAGAGAGTGCAGACATTAACCAAAACATATATGGTCTATTAATATACGATAAAGGAGCCATGGATATACAATGGGGAAATGACAGCCTCTTTACAGCTGATGTTGGCAAAACTGGACAGCTACATGTAAGAGAATGAAACTGGATTACTGTCTAACCCCATACACAAAAGTAAACTCAAAATGGATCAAAGACCTGAATGTGTGTCATGAAACTATAAAACTCTTAGAAAAAAACATAGGCAAAAATCTCTTGGACATAAACATGAACAACTTCTTCATGATCATATTTCCCCAGGCAAGGAAAACAAAAGCAAAAATGGCAAAGTGGGAGTATATGAAGATGAAAAGCTTCTGTACAGCAAAGGACACCATCAGTAGAACAAAAAAACATCCTATAGTATGGGAGAATATATTCATAAATGACATATCCGATAAGGGGTTGACATCGAAAATATATAAAGAACTCATGCACCTCAACAAACAAAAAGCAAATAATCCAATTAAAAAATGGGCAGAGGATATGAATAGACACTTCTACAAAGAAGAAATTCACATGGCCAACAGGCACATGAAAGGATGCTCCACATCGCTAATCATCAGAGAAATGCAAATTAAAACCACAATGAGATATCACCTCACATCAGTAAGGATGGCCAACATCCAAAGCACAAACAACAGCAAATGATGGCGAGGATGTGGAGAAAGGGGAACCCTCCTACACTGCTGGTGGGAATGCAAATTAGTTCAAACATTGTAGAAAGCAGTATGGAGGTTCCTCAAAAAACTCAACATAGAAATACCATTTGACCCAGGAATCCCACACCAGGAATTTACCCAAAGAATGCAGCAGCCCAGTTTGAAAAAGACATATGCACCCCTTTGTTTAGCACAGCACTATTTACAATAGCCAAGAAATGGAAGCAACCTACGTGTCCATCAGCAGATGAATGGATAAAGAAGATGTGGTACACATACACAGTGGAATATTATTCAGCGATAAGAAGAAAACAAATCCAGACATTTGCAACAACATGGATGGAGCTAGAGGGTATTATTCTCAGTGAAATAATCCAAGCCGAAAAAGACAAGTATGAAATGGTTTCACTCATATGTGGAGTATAAGAACAAAGAAAAAAAAAACTGAGGGAACAAAACAGCAGCAGACTTACAGAACCCAAGAATGGACTAACAGCTACCAAAGGGAAAGCGACTGCGGAGGATGGGTAGGAAGGGAGGGACAAGGGGGAAAAGGGGGCATTACAAGTAGCAGACATAATGTGTGCGGGGGGCACGGGGAAGGTTGTACCACTCAGAGAAGACAAGTAGTGCTTCTATAGCATCTCACTACGCTGATGGACAGTGACTCTAATGGGGTGTATGGGGGCGACTTGATGATATGGGGAGTCTAGTAACCATACTGTTGCACATATAATTGTAGATTAACGATACCAAATCAATCAATCAATCAATAAAGTAAAACAATGACTCAGCCCACCTTTGGAGCAAAGCAGGCAGCCTTGAGTGACAATGCTCCCAGACCAGGAAGCTGCTATTCTTTGAGGAAATCAGATCAGTAAAGTTTTTGTAAATAACCAGGAAGACTAATAAACTTACAGTTTCTTCAAAAGTATTTGGGACCACTTAACAGGTGTACATCCCTAGCCCTTTGTCTCTCAACTGCCTATAAAAACGCCCTAGACAACGCACCACCCCGGACTCTCTTGTCCCCTTCTGGCATGAGCCAGGAGCTCTGTCCTTTCACTCTATCTCTAAATAAAAGCCTGTACGTTGTTCTCCTACCTTGACTGTTCACGAAGTTCGTTCTTCCGCTCCGTGAATGAGATCCCCGGCATCCCAACCACTGTAAGTTTTCTAACAATTTCCTTAGCTTCCACAATTTCTCGTTTGTGTTCATCCATAATGCAATTATCAGCTGGAAGAAGATGTACATAAAAATCATCTAAGTCAATAAGATTAAATTGTAGAAGTACTGCTGCAACTCTGTATAAAGATGAAGGGGTCTCTCCATTTGGTTCCTGGTAAAACTTGAATGTGAATCCAAGAGTATGACACAGTGTTTGCGGTTCACACATACTCATATAAGATTCTAATAAAGGCATAAAGAAGTCATCGTGTTCTGGCCTGCATCCAAACACTTCTAAAATGACATCCAAAACTCTATTGGGATCCAGATTAAAGTAGCCTATTAAAGATTTGATATTTTCTAAGATTAAATCACTAGTAATATTTCCAGATAAATCTTGCCCCAATTCAGCAATCAGCTTGGCATAACCTTCATTTTCTTCTCTTAACAAATTGAATTTTTGCTGCTTATAAAAGAGTTTTGTCTTGATTTTAACTGACTTTTGATTGAAGTGCTGTGATTGTTTGATAAGCCCTAATGATTCCAACGTTTCTGGATCCAGGCGTTCCTTTAGAACTGTGTCTGAAACTAAATACAAACATGCTAATACCAATTCTGTAAAATAGTCTCTCTTGCTTTTTTCTTCTAAACAATTTGTCTCAACATCTAATATGCAGAATACATCAGCAAGAATGGAAGGCATATCCTCACGAAATTCACTGATGTCTTTAAGAACATTAGATGCCTCTTCATGCTTCAGATTTCCGTTAATGACATGGTACGATAACTCATAAAGAGCTCGCTGGAAATCTCTATAAGATGAACTATCGTGGCTTTTATTTTCACTCAGGATCCGACATAAATGAAAAAATTCGCCTCTCCCTGATTTCTCCCAGTTCTTTATCCACTCTAAGGGAAGCACGACTGTTGTGGCCGCCATCTTCCCGCGACTAGTAGCAACAGAGGCCCGGATGTGCAGCACGCGGGCGAAGGGTCAAAGGGTAGCCCCGCCCACGAGGAATGCCGGGAGCACAGAATTCAGTTTTCGGTTTCCCGCAGCATTCTCCTCCCCACCGGAGGAAGTCTGAGGCCCAACCGCCAGCGTGGTGGCTGACATGTGAGTCTAAATCATCCCGTTTGTAACTGTGAATGCTCCTCACTGGGAGCAGAGACGCTTCTGAAAAGAGGATCTTGGTGACAAGGGGGGAGAGCCGATCATCAGCCTGGCCAGGCGCAGACAAAGCTGGGGACAGGGATGGGGGCTGGACCGCTGTGGCCACGAGGAGATGATGGCAACCATTTGGTCGGTCGGCACGCCCCCCGCCCCCCGTCGGGCAGCACAGCAGCCCTGGAGAGTGCCCTGTCAGGGCGTAGGGGGTGCCCCACCAGCCGTCCCCAGGGCAGGGGTGCTCCTGTCTGATCTGAACTTATTTCCTTCCGCACTGACTCTCACCTGAGGTTCCCAAGCCTTTCGGGAAAAGTTTGTTTCTGCTCCTAGCCATATCCTGGGGGATCCCAGAGGACCTTGTGCCCGTGACTAGTGGAAAGGAGAAGCATCGAGGAGGCGAGAGGTGACAGGACACTGACAGATGGCTCCAGAACCGTGTGCGGCGGCCTGCCTAGGGAGAGACAGCAGCTGGGCTGTCAGAGAAGACCTCCTCCAGAACACTACTCCAGGTAGGGAAGCCGGGCAGGTACCGGCCTTCTCACCCCACTGTTGCTGAGCATTAAAGGGAAGGGGGACCTTCCAGGCTGGAAAACCTGAGGAATCAGGACTGACTCAGCTGCAGAGTGAGGAAGGCCAGGGCCCAGGAGGGCTGCACAGAGGAGGTGACTGATAAGCATAGTTTTGAAGGATGAATAGCAATTTGACAGTGAACCAGAGGAGGGAATCTATTCCAACTGCTTTCCCTGGTTTTCACCCATCACACACCAGCTAGGAAATCCATTCGGGCCTTTAAGAGATCCCTAGTTTCCAATACTTGTAGCACTGGACTAGGCCACACCCACCTAGGCACAGAAAAATGGGACGGCCCCTGCTTTTCTGAGTCATCTGTGGGGAAGGGACAGGTTTCCAGCCTCCTTGGGCTCTGCTGGGCTTCATAAGCCTGGCAATGTATACCATTCCCAGGCCCATCTCAGATTCAGCAGAGTGCTTATAGATTGCTTTTGTCAAAACGTTTTAATTCTCTTGGGTGGCAGAGAGATTTATTTAGTCTTTGCAGAGTTGGCTCTTATTTGCCGTTACCTGCAAAAATATATTCCTTGGGCCCAGTTCCCAGAGGAGTAATGTTAAGTCATTACTGCACGTACTGATGGGCTGTAAAGGGGCCATTCCTCACTCACCCGCCGCTCGGCAATGGTGACTCCACAGTGGGGTCATTGCAGGTCCTCTTGTATGACCATCATTTGGGGCGGTAGCCGTTGATGGCTCTGCGTGTGCAGAAAGTGGACACTTTGGAACTATTTGTGGGTACATGATAACCATTTCTCACATGCCTCTGTTTTTTTATTTTATTTACTATTTTGGTATCATTAATCTACAATTACATGTGCAACATTATGGTTACTAAACTCCCCACTTCATCAAGTCCCCCCCCACATACCCCATTACAGTCACTGTCCATCAGCTTCGTGAGATGCTATAGAATCACTACTTGTCTTCTCTGAGTTGTGCAGCCCTCCCCGTGCACCCCCCCCTACATTATGTCTGCTAATCGTAATATCCCTTTTTCCCCCTTGTCCCTCCCTTCCCACCTATCCTCCCCTGCCCCTTTCCCTTTGGTAACTGTTATTCCATTCTTGGGTTCTGTGAGTCTGCTGCTGTTTTGTTCCTTCAGTTTTTTTTTCTTTGTTCTTATACTCCACATACGAGTGAATTCATTTGATACTCGTCTTTTTCCACTTGGCTTATTTCACTGAGCATAATACCCTCTAGCTCCATCCATGTTGTTGCAAATGTCTGGATTTGTTTTCTTCTTATGGCTGAATAATATTCCATTGTGTATGTATACCACATCTTCTTTATCAATTCCTCTACTGATAGACACTTAGGTTGCTTCCATTTCCTGGCTATTGTAAATAGTGCTGCGATAAACATAGGGGTACATATGTCTTTTTCAAACTGGGCTGCTGCATTCTTAGGGTAAATTCCTGGTGTGGGATTCCTGGGTCAAATGGTATTTCTATGTTGAGTTTTTTGAGGAACCTCCATACTGCTTTCCACAATGGTTGAACTAATTTGCATTCCCACCCGCAGTGTAGGAGGGTTCCCCTTTCTCCACATCCTTGCCATCATTTGTTATTGTTTGTGTTTGGGATGTTGGCCATCCTTACTGATGTGAGGTGATATCTCATTGTTTTAATTTGCATTTCTCTGATGATTAGCGATGTGGAGCATCCTTTCATGTGCCTGTTGGCCATCTGAATTTCTTCTTTGGAGAAGTGTCTATTCATGTCCTCTGCCCATTTTTTAATTGGATTATTTGCTTTTTGTTTGTTGAGGTGCATGAGTTGTTTATATATTTTCGATGTCAACCCCTTATCAGATATGTCATTTATGAATATATTCTCCCATACTGTAGGATGTCTTTTTGTTCTACTGATGGTGTCCTTTGCTGTACAGAAGCTTTTCAGCTTGATATAGTCCAACTTTTGCGTTTTTTACTTTTGTTTCCCTTTCACGGGGAGATATGATCATGAAGAAGTTGTTCATGTTTATGTCCAAGAGATTTCTGCCTATGTTTTTTTCTAAGAGTTTTATAGTTTCATGACACACATTCAGGTCTTTGATCCATTTTGAGTTTGCTTTTGTGTATGGTGTTAGACAGTAATCCAGTTTCATTCTCTTACATGTAGCTGTCCAGTTTTGCCAACACCAGCTGTTGAAGAGGCTGTCATTTCCCCATTGTGTATCCATGGCTCCTTTATCGTATATTAATTGACCGTATATGTTTGGGTTAATGTCTGCACTCTCTATTCTGTTCCACTGGTCTGTGGGTGTGTTCTTGTGCCAGTTCCAAATTGTCTTGATTACTGTGGCTTTGTAGTAGAGCTTGAACTCAGGGTGCATATTTCCCCGTTTTATTCCTCCTTCTCAGGATTGCTTTGGCTATTTGGGGTCTTTTGTGGTTCCATATGAATTTTAGAATTATTTGTTACAGTTCATTGAAGAAAGCTGGTGGTATTTTGATAGGGATTGAATTGAATCTGTAGATTTCTTTAGGTAGTATAGCCATTTTGACAATATTTATTCTACCTAGCCAAGAACATGGGATGAATTTCCATTTGTTAGTGTCCTCTTTAATTTCTCTTAGGAGTGTCTTGTAGTTTTCTGGGTATAGGTCTTTCACTTCCTTCATTAGGTTTATTCCTAGGTATTTTATTCTGTTGGATGCAATTGTGAATGGAATTGTTTTGGTGATGTCTCTCTCTGCTACGTCATTGTTAGTTTATAGGAATGCCACAGATTTATGTGTATTAATTATGAATCCCACAACTTTGCTGAATTCAGATATTAGATCTAGTAGTTTTGGAGTGGATTCTTTGGGTTTTTTATGTACAATATTATGTCATCTGCAAACAGGGACAGTTTAACTTCTTTCTTGCCAATCTTTTGTTTCTTTGTGCTGTCGGATTGCTGTTGCTAGGACCTCCAGTACTATGTTGAATAGAAGTGGGGAAAGTGGGCATCCTGGTTTGTTCCCGATCTTAAAGGAAAAGCTTTCAGCTGCTCGCTGTTAAGTATAATGTTGACTGTGGGTTTGTCATATATGGCCTTAATGATGTTGAGGTACTTGCCCTCTATACCCATTTTGTTTAGAGTTTTAATCATGAATGGATGCTGAATTTTGTCAAATGCTTTTTAGCATCTATGGAGACGATCATGTGGTTTTTGTCCTTCTTTTGCTTGATGTGGTGGATGATGCTGTTGGATTTTAGAATGTTGTACCATCCTTGCATCCCTGGAATATATCCTACTTGATCATGATGGATGATCCTTTTGATGTATTTTTGAATTTGGTTTGCTAATATTTTGTTGAGTATTTTTGCATCGATGTTCATCATGGATATTGGTCTGTGGTTTTCTTTTTTTGTGGTGTCTTTGCCCGGTTTTGGTGGTAGAGTGATGCTGGCCTCATAGAATGAGTTTAGAAGTATTCCCTCCTCTTCAACTCCTTGGAAAACATCAAGGAGGATCGGTATTAGGTCTTCACTAAATGTTTGATAATATTCAGCAGTGTAGCCATCTGGTTCAGGAGTTTTATTCTTAGGTAGGTTTTGATTACCTGTTCAATTTCATTGCTGGTAATTGGTCTGTTGAGATTTTCTGTTTCTTTCTGGATCAGCCTTGGAAGGTTGTATTTTTCTAGAAAGTTGTCCATTTCTCCTAGGTTATCCAGTTTGTTAGCATGTAATTTTTCATAGTATTCTGTAATAGTTTTTTGTATTTCTGTGCTGTCTATACTGATTTTTCCTTTCCCATTTCTGATCTGTTTATGTGTGTAGACTCTCTTTTTTTCTTGATAAGTCTATCTAGGGGTTTATCTATTTTGTTTATTTTCTTGAAGAACCAGCTCTTTTTTTCATTGATCCTTTCTATTGTTTTATTCTTCTCGGTTTCATTTATTTATGCTCTAATCTTTATTATGTCCCTCCTTCTCCTGACTTTGTTTCTCATTTGTTCTTCTTTTTCTAATTTCGTTAATTGTGATTTTAGATGGTTCATAGGGGACTGTTGTTCTTTCCTGAAGTAGGCCTGTATTGCAATATACTTTCCTCTTAGCACGGCATTCACTGTGTCCCACAGATTTTACGGTGTTGAATTATTGCTGTTAGAAACAGTGAAGCTCTGACCTCTGGGCACTTCTCTGTTGGTGCCCATGTGTGAGGGTTTTGCTAAGGCATGTGCCATGGAGGCCCAGCGCTGGCTGGCCACCCACAGTGGCTGCTGCTCTTCTTCAGTTATGCCCAAATGAGCAAAAGCTTTCTAACGTGGCTGCACGATAGAAACACTGAACACAGTTTAATTCAGCTACTCAATGGGGCACCAAGCTGCCATGAAAATGGTGTCTTCCACAAAATTTTAATGACGTGGAAATTGCTCTCAATATAATGCTCAGAGAAAAACATCTGAGGAATGGCTCACACAACCTGTGTCTATAATAACCCAGGTATAGAGCTGGACGTGACGGGATGTAATGTGGCTGAGTTTTATTTTTTTGTCTACTTTTTTGTATTATCCACATTTCTCACAAGATGGCCCCCCTATTCTGGGCAGAAAAAAGGCGAATACAGTGATTATTTTTAAGTGGTAACAACCACTGGGTTGGGAGATGGAGAACCCAAAGAGCTGGTCCGTGAGGAGCGCGGCGTTGGCGCACGTGGAGGCAGGACAGTCGGGGTAGAATCTCAGGCTCTGTGCGCGAGTCCCCTCTCAACTGACAAGTGTGGGCCCTGGGCCAGGGCGGTAACTGCTCTGTGCACCTCAGTTTCCTCAGCTGGGAACTGGGAACAGTAACTAACATCATGAGGTTGATAAGACGTGTGATGTGTCAAGCAAGAACCAGGCACAGTGCACGGGCGCTCCATGGCGGTGCTGCAGTTGCCAGCAGGGGGGAGGGGTCCTGGCAGGAGGGTGGGGGGGAGCAGACCTCAGGCCTGTGGACACTGAGACGAGGACCCTGTCCTGCCCACGGCCATCCCGTTGTGCCCACCAGTCTCCAGCCCTTCCCATGCTCCAGGCCCTACACCTGACTCCAGACCGCATGCTCAGCCGGTCGGTAGGGGCAACCTAGTACCCTGGAGGCCAGTGCTTCCTTAGCTTCACACAGTGTGGAGGCAGACCAAGCAAGGGCAGATGCTGTCCTTCCAGCCCACACCCTGCCACCTGCCTCTCCACAGGCGCCTCTGAGCACCAGGACATTGCCTCCATCTCTGTGGAGGGGACCCACGTTGAGGCTGAGAAGTGCCGGCTGCGGGGTGTGCCTCTCACTGCACGGTGCGGCCTCTGGACTCTGCCTCCTCCCCAGCCCCTGGGGCTCCCCTCGCTTCTCCTCAGCGGAAGGAGCCACTGCAGCCCCACCACTGCACGTCACTTAACAGTGCCTGCTAAGTGCCCCTGTGTGCCAGGCCCTGTGCTGCTGTATGACTTGGCCGGAATGGACACCAAGCCCTTCTCGGGCCAGGACTCCTGGAGACTCTGGTGTTTCCTTGTTTGCTCACCCAGTGGGTTTGGAATGTGGATTGGAATGCTTCTGTGTGCCCTGGGGCCTCCTCTGGTCCTCAGGCGGGAGCCCAGGTGTCTCCTCTACTCTCCCCAGCCCACTCCCTGTGTTTAAAATGTGGTGACCTGGGACCTTGAAAGTCCAGAGCTAAACTTGTGCCCACCTTGGTGTGGGTGGTGATGTGAGTTCAGGAATATCAAGGGCAAAGGAGGACACTGGGCCCAACAAATCTGGCGCCTGGCCCCAGGCCCTGGTCTGTGCTGTCCTGGGGCAGCTGGAGGGGTGGGGTGGGCCACAGTGCTGTCACTCAGGCCTGTCCCTGCTCAGGTGTGCACCCCCCACGGCACAGCTTCTGCTCTGCTTCCCAGCCATGAGGCCTGTGAAATGTCCCCACTCGCAGGCACCACACCAGTGTGTCTGCTGAGTGGTGGCTCTTTTTAGGAAGAATGTCCTGAAACGACTCATGAGTTAACAATGAAACAAGTTAGAAATCACCATTTATAAAGTGAAAGTTTTAAATCCTGCCTGTTTTCAATTCAACAAAGCATTTATAAAGTGATTTTTTTTCCCCCGAAGGATAATTTATTTATATCCCAACACAAGTGAACAGCATCAGATGTGGAAGAGATAGGGAGCCAGATGAGCACAGGGCCGGGCCACGTTTTGTCCATTAGCTGTAAATATCAGGTATTGAAAGAATTTGTACAAAGCGGTCATTTTTTTTTTCCTTGCTGTTCTGTGCCAAGGCTCAGACTCCTGGCACGATGGATAATCCAGCCCAGTTCCTTTATGTCATACTTGTGTTTCTCCAGAAGGTCATGTAAGCCCCTGTGAAATCAAACACACTAATTTCCAGATAACAGAGAAGAAATAGATTTCAACTGGATTGTTCCAACAGTCAGGCCTGGGTGAGGCCAAGAGCTGACAGCAGAGGGAAATGGTAAAGGAAGTCAATTCGATAGAATTAAATGGAGTCCCCGTTACTGCCTTCTCCTATAAATGTGGCCCTTTGGCTCAGCCTTTATCACTTTGATGTTACGATTGTCCCTGAGGTGAAGAGCAGCTTTGGGCATATAAGCCGATCAGCAGGTGGGACAAGGTCTCCACCTTCTAATGTGAAATGGTGTCTAAGGACTGTTCTGCTTTCTCACTAGTGCCTGGACACGCTCTTCTCTCTTCTTGGCCACTTCCAGTTCGTCCTGGGGGCCTCGGCCTCTGTGTCCTCTTCCCCAGCCTCCCAGGCCGAGTCAGATGCCCGTGTAGCTGCACGCTCACTCCTCTCTCCCCACCCAGGGCCTGGCTGCACCTGTCTCAGTCATCTTTGTGTCCCCAGGCCTGCCGCAGCCTTGGTGCATAATAGGAGCAAGACAATGCCAGGCGGAGGCCTGGCTAACCAGCTCTGAGTGGCTGGGGCGGCACACCTGCCTGGTTCTTCCAGGCAGGACACAGCTCTGAGTGTGTTCTGAGCCTCGGGCCTCACTGCCTGACCTCACCTGGTCCCTCCTGACCCCTGCCATCTCTCCCTGGCCAGCTTCCACTCTCTTCTCCTCCAGGACAGCTCCAAACATGCCCCTTTCTGCTCAGACACCACGCTCAGGGATCACCTCTTCCCTAAAGAAGACCTTGCTCAGCTGTGGGTCCCCTCCTGGCCCTCACCCTCTCCCCTTTCCCCTTGGCGCTGAGCTTCATGGGAGAGGACACATTTGATGCCTCTATTCCCCCCCACCAGCTGTGGGCGCTGTCCCCTCTGCTCCCCGTCCCCACCTCAGGACAATCCTGAGTGGCTGGCACCAGTGTTCAACCTTGGCCTTAGCTTCCAGGCCTGTTCGGCCACATCTGCCCCTGCTGGCCAGCCCTCCACCCCTTCCTTGTCTTTGCTTTTTTAAAAGTAATGTCCTTATAGAAGTGCGACCGGCATTAAAATGCAGCGGTCACAAGGATTCTGCCCTCAGATCAGGGAGCAGCGCCCGCAGCACTCCGAGGGCCCCTGGGCTCCTGTCCCGTTCTGACTCTCCCCTCAGCCCCGCTTTGGGGGCTGGAGGTCCTGTCCCCACCAGGCCACCGGGTTGCACGTGGCAATGAAAGCTTGCACAACAGGGTGCAAATGCAGGCTCATGTGCTCTGCGGGTTGTGCTCTGTCCTTGCAGGTACTCAGCAAGGACCTGCCTGAGAGGCCACTCCCACAGGCCCTGAAATCATGTTCTGACTGTAGATCAGTGACCACTGGCTCAGGACCCCCAGGGTCTGAGGAGAGAGGTCAGGGTGGCCACAAGTTGACTGGCAAAAAAAATTACACTTTTATTTTCCTGAACCTCCAACCAAAATGTAACATTTCCTTCCACTGTGTGGGTTAAAAAAAAAAAAAGTTTTGTAAGCAGTACCCATGGCTCTGTCCTCAGTCACAGATATTTCATATCACAGCTTAGTTGTTATGGACATCTCAAAACACCATTTGCAGTTGCCACTACTTTGCATAAAAATGTTATACCACAGATTTGATCTATTTTGACAACTGTTTTTCTGTATATTTGGTTTCCCTATTCATTTCAATATCTAAAAATCCTGACCTGATGGGGGCACCAGAGGCCCACAGAGGAGTCCCGCAGGCCCAGGACCAAGGACAGGCTAAGAGCTCCATGGCTAAGGACAGAGAGACGGTGTAGGGAGGTGGACGCAGTCATTTGGCTGTGAGATGTTGACAGCCTGGCCTGGGATGGTCAAAGACACAGAAAGGAAGGACGGTTCTGAGCTGTTTGAGCTCAAAGCTTCAGCCTAGAGAAATATGGGCTAATTAACAGTGACCAGAAAATTGACAAAAGATGTGGAAATATACAACTAGAAATCAGAATAGACCACGGTGTAATTATTTGAAAAGGTGTGAAAAAGGTACGTGAATTAGAATGCAGTTCTAGGAATGCAAATTTTGACTGAGCCAAGAGATAGTTTCAGTTTCTACTAGAGTCCCAATAATCCACTGCTGACCCTGGGAAGAATCAGTGATAGCTTCAGTTTATGGCCAGCCTCCCATATGCTGCATACACTCATCCAACAGCCCTTTAAGGGAGGGAATGTTATTCCCATTTTCCAGGTGAACACACAAGCACATGGAATTCAAGAGACTTGCCCAACGTCATGTACTAAGTAAATAGAGTTGGGATTTGAAAGGAGGTTTTCCAGACAATAAAGGCTGCTGCTCCCTAAGCCATGTCTATCCACCCACCCCTTGTGTGTTG
>JAVSCE010006967.1:19816-163730 GCA_032199065.1 Smutsia gigantea | reverse complement strand
CCAGGATGGTCAGTTTTTTGGGTCTGACCCTAACAGTTAACTTCTGTTTTGAGATGAAAAGAATACAGAAGTCTCTTAGCTCTACTTTCCTTGCAAGGGGACAGAAGGGAGGGAGGTCAGCTCTGCTTTGAGGGATTATGGTTGGAATGGGAAGTAATAAAGCACCTTAGTGAAGGATGGGAGATGTTTATGAAGCTGAGAGAAACATCAGCTGGGGCTGGGTGCTGTCATGGGACCAGGACTGGAGGGAGGGGGAAGGAAGAGGGAAGTGAGGCAGGACCATCAGGTTAACCTGGGCAGTAGATGTGTGACCCTGAGCAAATCTGACCCCTCCCTGGACCTCAGCTTCCTTCCTCCTTGTCCAATTCAGCTGTGCTCTGTGTGGTTGCTCTGCTGAACTGGCCTGTGAGTCCAGACCCACTTCTCAGGGCATTCTCATTCCCACTGCCAGGCAGGCACCCAGTTACAGAGCTGGGAAGAGGTTAAACCAAGTGTTTACATTATTTAAAGTGATGGGGAGAAGGAAGGAAAATAGTAGCTAATGTGTTTCCCCATTCCATTTTCACTCGCCAAATAGTTGAAGTTAGTACGGGTTTTGCTTTGGCCTGTGAATACCCAGACCTGTGTCTGTGGTCCCAGCCAAGGCCTGACACTCTGAGCTTTGACAGTTGGCAGAAGAGGCAAATTGGGCTGTGGATGTCTTGGGAGCATTTTGTATAATTCAGTCTTACTTGGTTTTCCAAACATTTATTGAGTATCTACTTACTTTTAGGCCTGTTTTCTCAGACCCTTAATTTGTGTCAGGCCCTGAAATAAGCATTTTATCAAGGTCAGCTCATTCGCTTATGTGCTAAAATAAATCCTTAAAAAAAAAATCCACAAACACAGTGCCTGTCATTCAGAAGCTTATAGACTGTGTTGAGATGTACATCTACGTGCAACAGTTGAGTCCAAGGCATGGTTTTATTAAGTGCCCAGGTGATTATATAGTCAATAAATGCTTCAGACATTCAGAGACGGGAAAGATGAGTTAGGACTAATATTGAGTTGTGAAGATAGTTCTCACGGGATATGTGGAGACGAGGGAAGATAGTTTTTTCAGTAGGAATAATGTGGGTTAAAGTTTTGGTTGTGGGTGACTATGTAGAACACATGTGAGTCACGGTTGAATGAACAAATGAATGGCTTCAGGCCTCTAAGGCTGGCCAACCAAACCCAGACAAGGTGTTCAGTGCTGAGAAGGGTGATCATGGTTTTTGTTTGGGGTATGGAGAGTTAGTGATGATGACATGTCCAGTTGGCAATGCTCATGGGCACCTGAGCTGGAGCGTAGATGAAAAAAGAAGTGACGAATACAGCTTTGAGAGTCCTGGAGTAGAGGGGATAATAAAGTCAGGAGACAGGATTTATTTGCGAAACGGAGGAAAGTGAGGGCTGGAGTCCTGCAAAGTGCACAGAACTTGCACTGAGAGGGAAGCAGGAGTCAGTAAAGGGCACAAAGCAGGGATAACTGCAGCGGTAGGGGGAAAGCGATGGCGCGTCCTGTCCAGGGGGCCGGGGTGCGGGGTTTCTGGGTGTGGGCTGCCACCTGCGGTGCCTGACACAGGGAGGGAAATCAAAACCTTGGAAAGGCCAGAAGCTGAACCCAGGGTACCTTTGCAGCAGGGCTAAGAGAAGACTTTTGTAGATAGAAGTTTGTTCATTGTACACTTGTAGATAATTTTGCTCAGAGGCCTGGATGTTAAATGTTTGCTACAGAGGTTGAATCTTCTTTCAAGTGCATTTTAGAAAATAGAAATACACAACAAAAAGTCTCTGAGAGCCTATTGAGTTCACAGCATGGAGAGGAATCATTGAGGTCCCAGAACCATTCTCTTCCCTTCTGAGAATCCTCTTCTGCAAACTCTTGTTTCTGCGCATAATGCTGATATGTTTTCACTTGTCCCCAAGCTCAGATGCAGCCACACTGCACCTATAAGCCGGCTCCCCTGACAAAGCTCCACATTATTTGCAAATATTTATAGATTTAACTGAAATAGAGGCAAGAGAATCAGCATGCTCTGAGTAAATCTTCCAAACCTTCCCCAAATCCATATTCTTTCCGTTGTGGAAGTCATCCAGTGAATTTCATTATGGCCCACGATAGAAATGTTATCACATGGAATCCGATGTAAATCTACTTCTGTTATATAAACAAGCACGATCTGGATCTCATTCCGAAAGCACCGTTGGACTTGAAAAGGGCTTGGGGGTAGAGATGGGAGAAAGAGGGCTTGGGAAATGATGTTTCTGTTGGGTTTTTTTTCTCCCTGAATTCTGATTAAACTGTAATTTCTGGAGATATCTGTGGACTCATCAAGAGCCCAATTTAGGCTTAACCAGACTTAGTTAAGTCAGGCTTAATTTAGGAAGTTTAACTTTTGTTCAGATTTGTTTCTGAAGGTATGATTCTGAGTAAGAATCAGATTTCTACCAAGTCCTAGATATCTATGGAGAAATGGCAATGACTTTTGTCCATTTTTGGTGAAAGTTCCTCCCAACAGAGCCATGCTTATTTTCGTTCAAATGAAATCTGTCATATTCCCTGAGTAAAATGAAATGGAAAAATACTTACAGACTAGTAATGCATTTCCCTATGTGATGCAAGTGGCAAATTTTTTAGTCATGATTTCTGCAAGTATTTTTCAGGCCCAGTAGATGCAAGGTGTTTTGAGACTACAGATGGGTGTTTGCAGTGGTACGTATTCTCCAGGAGCTCATAGCCTAGGTGGAGCGACAAGAACAAATCAAAAGGATTTTAAAATAATTTGCACTTCGTGGTACAGCTCGTGTGCTTAGGAATTCAAAGGAAGTTAAATAGTACCGAGTGATGTAGTAGCCAGAGACGGCTTCCTAGAGGAGGCTAGTCATGAACTCAGTGGATCATGTTGGATGCTAGAGTTAAAAACTGGAAGAAATCTGACTAGTTTTATTCCTTCCCTTCCTTTCGAATCTAGTTCCATAGTGCCCTGCAAATTGTTTCTAGAATCACAAATATTTTGTTGTATGCACAGAGCTCAAAGGAAAGAGCATAGGGTGGGGCATCTGATGCACTCATGGGAGAGAAGAGCTCTGTGCTCACCTTCGTTCGGCCCTCTTGAGGCCCCCTGACATTTATCCCTATCAGACCCTCCCTGGGAAAGGCTCCTGCCGAGCACCGGCCGCAAGTGACTCTTCCACCCTCTCCCCAAGATGCACGCCATCATCTTCTCTTTCTCCACTACTTTTTCACAGTTCCCACCAAGGGCAGTTCTGGCCAACACGCCCCAAAGTTCCTGAGAAGCCTTTTCACATCCTATAGGACCCAAAGGGTCTAATCTCACTCCAGTCTTTCTTTCTGAAAGATGAACTCCATTTATTGTCTTTGCTCCCTCCCCACCTTGCAAGGGGAAGATCTTTCTCAGAACACCAGACTGTGGGAAGGGAAGGCTCCCCTCACAGACCTATACTTTGCATTCAGCTTTGTGTTTCCCTAAAGGATTGGCCAGGCTCAGTTTACCTAATAACACAGTTTGGCTTTAACAATCTTCCTTAGGCATCTCCTGTGGGCCATGCCCCCGTGGAGACCCTGAGGATACACTGGAGGCTAGGAGGCTCTCAGTCTAACTTGTATGGGAGCCCCTCAGTCCCCAGGGAGGAAACAATCTCTTTGCCAGAAAATTCTGTGCCAGAGGCAAAAACAAACAAGCAAATAAACAAAAACACCCCACAGGAGCCATAGAGATGCATTCAGGAGTGACAGAGGGGCCTGGACAGTGCACGAGGACAGATGTCCAGGGAAACCCATCGTATGTGCATCTGGGAATGGGCCAGAGGGAGGTGACGCAACTTGCTGATAGACAGCATCAGGGAATAGAGAGGGTGGAGACAGAGAAGGGCCCTCTCATAGCTTCCCAAGTTCTGCAGCTGGAGTTGCTGCAATTTACATTTATTGACAGGACCTACTAGGTGCATGATGTAGAGTTCCCATGTAACTACTTAGCCTGCAAGAGTATTGCATAAGTAAAAATTATTTACATATTAAGCCATAATTATTAAGCAAAATAATGATGGTAATAACTCCAGTGCAAACTTATAAAACAAAATTAGAGTGTTTATTACCCTAGGTGTAATTTATCTACTCAGAATTGTACTTAACTGTTTGTTACAGTGTGTCCCAGCCCACAATGGGCCCTTCTGAGGTGAACAGGCTCTCATTCCTTTACTTGCGGCACCCTGGGACTTACATGGGGGGGGGGGGCAGGATCTGTCATTGTCCCTTGGGTGCAAGGGAGTCACTTCCCTCTGAAATTTCCATCACCTTGATGCTGCTTTTGTCATGTAATTCTTCTATTTTCTCCTAGGAGAAAGGAATTTCTCAAAGATCTCTCTTTGCTTAAGGCTGAAAAATGAGATTATCTATTTATTAGTATCCTTTTCCCAACTGCTTTGAAATTGCAAGAGAAAGATTTTGTCAACATACAGAATTGAAATGACCAGAAGTAGCTGATGAGACAAGGGAAAGTGGGCAAGGCTGTTCATTAGAGGCCAAACGTGTGAACCTGTTGACCTACAGAATCCTCTCCTCTTAGGCTGGCAAGGGGCAGGCATGAGACCAAGATGGAAAAGATGCAGAGGAGCAGGGGCCCTTGCAATAGGAGGCTGGTCTGCAGTGATGGGAACAGGACTTCCAGGCTCCCTCCCTGGCTGGGGGTGTCTGAGCCCTCTCCCCACACCCATAGCCACAGAGCTCTGGAGCCCAACATGCCTTATTTTCTTATATTGCCTTGTTCTCAAAAGGAACAGGGCAGCCACATGAAATTCTGAACTCTTCCGTAATCCCAAAGAAAACTGGTCAAGGTGAGAGAGTAGCTCTGGTGATAAAATTGAGAACCAAGAGATGGGGATTCCTTGGGGCACTATTTCTGTGCCACAGATTCAATCTCTCTCTGGATTTTGAAGTTAGTCAACAGACTGAGCGTCTTGTAGACAGAGGGGTGCTGGTATAAAGCCTGCGATAGCCATGGTAGCTAACGCGTCATCTCATTCTCTACCTCTCCTGGGTATGTGTAGCTCCTGGGTCTCTATAACTCTAGGATTAGAGTCACAGGATATAAAACCTGAAAGACACCCAGAGGCTGTCACACAGCCTCTTTCCTCGAAGTCTCAGCATGTTGCGGGTTGTCCAGAGTTGCAAAGCCAGTGGTGACACAGCTGGGACAGGTGTCCTGACCCTCAGTCTAGGGCTCTGCTGGTTTTGCTCCATTGGCCCAGCCTTGTTCTCCATGCTCAGGGAGGCTGCCCCCCATGGGCTGTGTCCCCGGGCTCCTTACTCCTGGCTTTTTATTTGGGTCTGTTCAGCAGGAGGCATGACCTGAAAATCAGAAAGCAAGAGGCAGGAGGGGGCGGTCTCATCCGCACCCACACCCTCCGGTTCTGCAGGGCTGTGCTCCTTCAAGGCAGTCCTGCCAGGGCGCCCTCTGCCACTGCCCTGGCTCTCGCTGGGCCCCCAGCATGCGCAGTTCCCCTCCCCTTGTCTCCAGAGCCTGGGGGCAGTAATAACTTCACCCTGGTCACCCCTGGGTGCTTCACCATCCCTTACTGGCTCCTTTAATTCTGCACCAGCTAGTGCCCTCCCTTCCCCAAACTCCCTTTAGTCGAGCCTTTGGAGTGACCCGTCCATACCCTGTTGTGTCCTGACTACCTGGTAGAGGTCAGAAAAGCTTCAAGTTCATGTGTTCGTGTCCGGCTCTCCCTTCCTCCCTGGCTGTTGGGTCTGTAAGCCAGTGCATCAGCTCCAGGTTGGTGCTCGTTTTAATCCCCTGTAGCAAGTGTATCTTGGTTTACAAAGTAGCTATGCTCCAGAAACACTGCATTAAGTTATGCATTTAGTAATTGGGCTCCTACTTTTTTTATACTATTTCATTTCAGATACACATTCTCCCTTCATTTTTGAATGCTTTACAGTGAGTCATGGCTCCTAACACTAGGGACCTGTAATCCCACCCCAAACTGAACAAAGGGCTTCCTCCTATTAAAAAACCCCTGCATTTGTGTCCCAGGGCAAAGACAGAAGCCTTTTGGTGAAGGAACTTATGCCTTCCTCCCCCTACTTTCTTTCCCACTTCCAACTTATTGTTTGTGAAGTCGGCTTTTTGCCTTCAAAATGGTTTCAAAGTTGGGCTTACCTTAACTCTGCTAGTCAAGTATAAAAAAACATTTCTGATGGGAAGGAAGGATATTTAGTAGAATCTGCTTTGTTTCTTAAGAGGGCCATGACCTCTCCTGTGTGGTTGGCATCTGAGCATGGGGTGGTCAGGATGCGATGTGGATGGGGAAAAGGTCTTTCAGAGACAAGCCCTAATAGGTGATGTCAAAGAGGGTAACTGGGTGCTGGGCAGCTTGTTTGCTGAGATACAGCCTCTGCCCACCAGCACGCCACACCCCTTGGCCAGTTGCATTGCTTTCCTTCTCACCTGGAGTGAGAAGCTTGTTCACTGCAAGCAGAATTCTAAAGAGGTGACAAGCGAGATAACATGAGCTGTGATCCTCCGTATGCACAGTTCTTAGATTCCAGAATCTAAGTAAAGGTGACCCAATTTTAACACAAGCTGAAAAATAAAAATCTAGACTTAAAGAAACATAAATTAAGGAGCAGTTTATATGAAACAGTTTTCCTCTTTACAATTTGAAAAGTTCTTTATGTCCTCCAAGTATTTCAAATCACTGACTACCTGACAGAGGTCAGAAAAGCTTAACATTCACGTGTTCATGTCTACTGTCTTTTGAAAAGCAACCATAAAAGGAGTAACTGGAGGGGGGGTGTCAATGGCAAGGTAGGATTTAATATACAAAGACTTATTTTGCACATAGTTTTCAGCAGCATCATGTCAGGTTTTTCTCACTTTTCTCCATTCTTGTCAGGGTCTCTGCGATGCTGTCAGGGCCCCAGGAGCAGGACGAGGGGATTGCAGCTGACCTCTTCATTCAGGGAGAAGAGGGTGTTAGAGGCTGCTTAGTGTGAGGCCAAAGGCCAGCTTTGAAGCAACTGGGGAACTTTGCTTATTGTTTATTTTGACAAGACTTTGGAATTGTTGAGAATTTAGCTTCAGAAGGGAGGCAGAAGAGCAGTTCCCAGAAACAGCCCTTTCTAAATCTTAGATTTCATGAACAAACCTGCTTCCCTCTAAGGCTGCTACATGGAAACACCAACCAACGTTCCTATGTAGGCAGCACAGGAAAACCCAAGTCCCTCCAGGGATATGGTGGGATAGGAGTGGTACATCATCCATAAATCTGTTTCACTTGAAGATTGATAGCAAAGAGCTATGTAGATGGTAAGTCATTAAAAACATATTTTCAAATTAATAAGTGGATGTAATATAAAGTAAATACAGAATTCACAAAAAAATACTTCATGTATTTTTTAGATAAAACCCGAGACATCAGAGAAAGTTTCTACTTACTCTGGCCACTTTGGGTGACCCCTAGAGGTATGACTTCATCCTTTGGAGTATTTTCATTAAAAAATTACAGAAATGCCATAGAGATTAGACTTAAAAAACAGCTAACAAAAGATAATGTCAGCCTTACAGTAAGAAAGCTTTAGAATATATTGAACTTAAAAGAAGATCATTTTAGTAATACAAGGCTAGTCACTGGAAAGAATTGTGAATTTTCAGTGCAGGTATATTCCTATATTCCTAAAAAGGAGCCCAGATTCAATGAACAGATGCTTGCGGTCAAAAACTGGTGGAGTGGGACCTAATTTTGCATAATCATTTTGGTTGGGGCACAGAGCTTTGAAGCACTGAGTCTGTGCGCCTTGTCTGGCAGGGAGGGGCGGGGGCAGGTGTTCTCTCCTGGCTCAGCCCGGGTCCTGCTCCTCCCTGGACCTTGCAGCCTCACTTGCTTAGCCTTTGCGATAGTCTCCCAAAGGCATCTGAGCAGGTTCCCCTTACACTGGCTGGATTCTAGGGGAGGGCTAAGGTGCAGCAGGACAGAATTAGAATCCTCGTCTGTAGGAAAAATGGGCATTGGGACATGAGTAGAACTTTTGGGTGGTTGGAAGTGGGACAGGCTGGACAATGAAACTGGATGGAGAGGAGGGTCCTAAGTGCTTGTTAATCATATATGGTTCTGCAGCTGGCAAAACGTCAGGATGGGAAGTCTCAACCCCAGCAAGTGACTGAGAGCTGTGTGCCAACATGATCGTCCCCAGGACTCATAGAGCCTCTGTCCTTACTGCCATCCCAGGAAACAGGACAATGACTAGGTCATGGGGAGTGAGCCCCAGCGCTGGAGTCCAGAAGTGAAGGGCAGGGGCGTGAGGGAGTATGTGCTGGGTCTATTGCCATTGTCTTTTCTTTTTACATTGTATTATTCTTAAAAAACAAAACAAAACCAAAAAACCTACTTTACTGAGTTAAGATTGACATGCAAATGGTTGTACATACTTAATGCATACAACTTGATGGGTCTGGAGATAAGGATAGACCTGTGAAACCATCACCACAATCTATGCCGTAAACCTATCCATCACCAACAGTTTCCTCCTGCCTTCTTATTTATTATTATGTTGTGCTAAGAACACTTGCCATAAGATCTACTCTCTGAGCAGGTCTTTAAGTATACTACAGTATTATTAACTTGGGATCTATACTGTACAGTAGATGGTGTTGTAGAGAGGACTCAACTTATAATGGGAACTTCGTACTCTCTAACTAATAACTCCCTGTCCCTGCCTCAGCCTCTGGGAGTCACACTTCCACTCTCTATTGCAGCTATCGTTCACCACTGCACATAGCAGTCTCTTCCACCATTGGACAATAAGAGAAATTGCCATTTTGTACCACAAGTATCACAGAATCTTAGCTCTCAGACCTGGAAGAACCTTGCTAGGCTGTCAGGTCCAGCCCCCGATTCCAAGAAAATAAGGTATTGTTATCCCCAGTTCAAAAGACAGCTAAGGCCAGAAAAGAGCCCTAGAGACTTAGAATATAAGGACCAAAAGGACCTTAGAGGTCATCTAGTTCCCTCTCCTAATTTACAGACAAAGGGACTGTTTGCAGCAGGAGGGGTCGGGTCATCCAAGGCGAGAAGATGGCAATGCCAAAGCCAGAACCAAGCCAAGGCTGTTTGCACCACGCCAGGAGCCCTGGGCCAGCTTTGGAAAAGTGGCTTCACCTGGTGGATCTGTTTGATTTGCATTTTTCTCTTTGGGCTCAGCAAGTGTACATTTGCTCACACTCTGATTTTGAGTGGAATCTGTAGAAAATCAGGTTTGGTGCTCTCTTTCTCCCTCTGCTGGCTCTCAAGGCTGATCCCTGAAACTGATACAGATATTTGTGCAATGAAATGACTTCAAATAAAATGGAGGCATGTATGTGGGTTGCTTTAGAAACAAGGGAGAAAGGTGTAGGTTTCCCTCAAAGAGGCAAAACCAATCCAATGGAAGCTTGATGTATATATATATACACACACACATACATATTCCACCCCCCTCTCCCATCTCTCTTGGCTATACACAATGGCAAAAATGGGAAAGTTGAAAAAAAAAAGTTGACAGCATTTCTATGATTCAGCTGGTAATTTGCTACAGTATCCAGGGAGACAGCTTCTCACATACATTAGCATAATGTGAAGTGGCAGCTAGAACCAGAATTTACTGTCTAAGCAACTCAGCCTAAACAGCCATTGACAGCAATGCAATTTAAAGGAAATCCAAATATTAGGCTTAAGTGACTGATACAGCTCTGAAACCTCTTTATTTTAAACAAATTGGGTCCAGTGTGTTCCCTCATCTTTACTTGCCTTTCTTGGGGCAGATGGCTGGGACTCAAGGTTAGCAAAGACGCTGTGGCTGCCTGAGATCCAGGACAGCACCCATCCAGCCTCAGCTCACTCCAGTCCCACTATCACAAAAACACAGTTTCTTTCCCTCTTGATGTTTTTGAAATGTTGCCATTTCCATTGGTATCCAAATGCTGACATTTCTTCTTTCTGTATCTTCCCTGTGAGCCTTGACATGAGAAGGTATCTCCTTGCTCCCCAGTTCTCTGGACACCAAACCATGGCAGATAGCAGCACAGCCTTGAAGAGGAACTTTGTTTCTCAGCAGGGGGCCCAGCGAGCCTGGGGAAGACATCTAACAGGGGTGTGATTCGAGGATTCGGAGTTTGTCACGGAGACACTCTTGCTGGCCTCTGGTTTCCCTGAGCATTCCTCCGGATCCTCTTTTCTGTTCCTCTCTCTGAGACTTCCTGGCTGAGGACCAGGCTCAGTGAAATGGTCCTGTGAGATTTTCCAGGCAGATGAGACAGATGGATGTAGGTGGCAGTTTCCCAGGTATGGCCCAGGTGGTAATCTTTCCAGTCTACTTGTGATCTACCATCTAGTGTGACTGCCAGATTGAGAAATCCCAAATGCCCCAGAGGCAGGACCGCACCCATATTGTGCATAGAGACCAGTGGACAGAAAGAGGGCTGAGCTGTCATTTGTACCATTAATTTAGGGAGAGTGAATTATCATGACCACATAAGGATTGCAAGTGGTTGCAGGGTAACAATTTTAGGCTTTGAGGTTCACCTTCTTATGGCAGCGAGTGATCTGAGGATGTATTGTTCAGTTTCCTAGCGATATCCCCAGTGCACACGGGAATGTGGCTGCCCATCTGCAGGGATTTCCCAATGGTCTCTGCAATGTTAGAGGAACAGTTACAAGACTGTTCTCACTTCTGACACCAGTTGCAAGTTCAGGAGCCTCCAAGATCACTCTTGGCTTTGATCATTCACTAGAAGGACTCATAGAATGTTCTGAAGGCTGTTATGTTCATGATTATGGTTGATTATAGTTAAAGGATAGAAATTAAAATCAGGTGAGGCAAGAAGCACAAAGGTCAGAGTCCAGAAAAGTATCAAATGTGGAGTTCCCAGTTTTCCTCTCCCTTGGGAGTCATGGGCAATGTTACTTTCTCAACATCAGCAATATATGGCAATATGCATGGAGTACTACCAGCCACGGAAGCCCACGGAACCTTGGCATCCAGAGCTTTTATTTGGGCTCCTTGACTGCACATGGTTGAGCTTAGTTTCCAGCCCTTCCTGAGGTTGAGCTGATACCACAAGACCCAAGCCCCTAAGCAGCATTATTATACTATCCTGCATGACTGAAGGCCCCATGCAAACAAAGACAACTCTGGTCAGGCCTTACATTCCAAGGGCTTAGAGGATTACCTCCCAGAAGGCCAGGGCAAAGGCCAGAATGTTCTTAGGGCAAGGCTAATTCTTTCTACACAGCCTCTCTTTGCCTGCTAAGCCAGTTGCAGAAATCTGTTCAGGTAAGCCTGGGTGTCCCAGCGATGGATGAGGCAGCTGGCCATAGGGAAGACAGAGGTGAAAGTATCACAAGCAAGGAGGTGGGATGGGAAAAAACTAGTTGGAAAGGAGGAGAGGCTGCTTGGAAGCACTTACTGCAGTATTCTGTGTGAATGGAGTGGGAAACATGAAACCCAATGGATTTTTGAAATATTGTTTTAGGTGTGATTTATTCTTTCATTTTGTCCATCAGGTGGGTGTTAACCAAGGATAAATATATCTTAAACTTCAGGGGTTGAGAGCTAGTTTTTCCAAAAAGGCAAGATGAATTGGAGTCTACAGTCAGAAATAATTTGCTTGGGAGTCAGTGGAGGCATTGCTTTCTGTGTACATATACACAGGCAGTAAGAGATGTCAAGGGGCATAGGATATAATGCGCTGTTTTGTGAGCATGTTAATAGTAATGACTATTATAATTATAAATAATAGTGGCTACCATTTATAGAGTGCTTGTAAGTGCCAAACACTGTTAAATTACTTACTAAAATTATCACATTTAATTATTTGAATACACTATGGGGTAGGTATGATTATCTGAGTTTTATAAATGTGGAAATTGAATCTTAGAGTGGTATTTTAAGCTAAATAATTAGCTTAAAGGCTCACAGGTGACAAAGCCAAGATTCAAACCCAGGTCTTTCTGACTTCAGTGTCTATACTTAACCTGCTACAAGTCCCCTGATGGCCATGGTTAACACAGCCTATGGGACAGAGATAAACCTTTGGTTCACTGTTTTGGTATTTAATGTGTTTATTTCTGAAGTGGCTTCAAAAGCCTGCATCTGCCAAGACTGAGGCTGGGTCCACCAGGAGATTCAGGTTACTACATGAAAAGCTTTGGAAGGGCCCAGATGATGGGGGCAGTTGTGGGGTGTGGAGGGACAGCTGAGTTTTGTGGCTTCACGACAGCGGCATAGACTTAACCTCAGGCAACGCATTAGCTCACAGGGTGGGGTTGCATGCTCAGGCCTGTTCATCTACACTGAGAAGGAGACCACTCTATTTGCCCCTGGGAGATGCGATCTAGCAAGGATAGGATGGACAGATTAAGAATATAAAATGGAGATAGATATAGGTAGTGTTGGGAATTTCTATGCTCCCTGAGGGCAGGAAGGGGATCTCATTTATTATTCAACCTCTAGCATCTAGCACAGTGCACGGGAAAGTTTAATGAATGTTTGTTGACTAAATGGATTGGTAGCTATGAGAGGCACTGTATTCTGGAGTTCAGCTGGATGAAGAATGAAGACATAGGGTCAGCTTCTCTGTAACTTTATATTTTTTCAAAAGGCTCCCAGGTACTTTCAGAATAATACTTGACATTGTTGTGGCCCTTTATACTTTAAGATACTTTCACGAATGTGATTTCATTTGATCCTTACAACATTCTTGGAGTTAAGTTTTGTGTTCGTCTTATACTAATGGATGGAGGTCTTGAGGTTCACAGAGGTTAAGTGACTTGACTTGCTGAAGGCCACATAAGTCATAAAGGGCCAAGATCTTGACACCCCAAATCCAGTGCTCTCCTAGGACCACAGAGATAATAGGGGTGTAGGCTATAATGGTGTTCCTCCAGCCCCCCAACTTTTAAATATGGTCATGATGGTTAACAATGCTCCCTTCCTGATAACAGGGTTTGGTTGATTTGGAAGTGCACTGCTGTGACCACAGGTCTCAGTTTCCCCAGCTAAAGATTCTTTGCGAGTTGTACTAAGCTGACCTCTGTGCACTGGCCTGGATATGGCCTGGCTGGGGGGTGGTGTCCCCCATGAGCTTGTCCTGGGGAGCCTGAGGTTGAATTCTGCTGCTCCATGGTCCAGCCCACCTTGAAGCATGATCAGGGCTTCTGACAGCAGAGACCTTAACCAAAGAGGCTGTTTGGGGACTCACGAAGATAATGTCTCTAAGTTTCTTAAGAAAAATATTGAAACGTGAAACCCCAAATGGTGCTATAGCCTTGAGTATCTCCTCTTCTGGTAAGACTTGTTTGGGGGTAAGGCTCTATGGGGGAGGATCATTTCATTAGTTTTCCCAGCATCCTTCTGAGCCTGCCCGGAACCAGAATCAGTAACTGCTGTCCTCACTGGCAGACGGCATGCCCGAGAGATGGGACACCTGGCCCTAATGGCCCTTGAATGTTGAGTAGAGAGCTAAGTCTAGTTTCTGGTGTCCATCAGTTCTTTGTTAATAACTCAGAATTCTAGTTGCAGCTGCTTTCTCAGCAAATACTGTGCACCCGAGCTATTAGTTCTTCAAAACTACGTGTCAACAGAGTGTTCCTGGGGGATTCTCTCCATCCTCCCTATCCCAGGTGGACAGTCCTGCTAGCTCTTGGCTTAAGAAAGGCCATGTGAATCTCCTAGTGGATTAGGAGGGCTGCCTCTGGAGATTCTGAGGAAATCCTGACATCTCCTGTAGTGCCCCCCAAGAGTCACTGCAACTTTTAGCCTTAGGAACCCAGGGTGAATTGTATAATGCTGACATTAAAAGGTGTTTATTATTTATAAGACACTTGTCAGAAATACTGTGTTTTTGTTAATTGATCATCAAGAAGTTGTTAATTCTTTGGGAAAATCTGTCTGTGAACTGAGATAGAAGCAGAGACCCAGACCCAAGCTACGCATCTTGCAGTGTTCTTGCTGCAGTTGGGTTTTCTGAAGGTGGGCTGGTCCGGAGTCCTTTCTTCCCTGAAAGCTGCCATGAGCCCATGTGGCCTGCCTCTCATTTCACTGAAATCAGGTGATGCTCCCAGGGGCTTTGTTGGACCTTGGCCAACCTAACAGAAGTAGGACACCAAGCGTGTCTGTCGCCTGTCCTTTGTCGCTACCTAGGAGGTAAGAGGAGCAGGAGTGTGACAAATAGAAAGAATCTCCCCAATAGCTGATCTACAGCTAAATAACAGCATGGCTGATGCAGGGCAAAGTAGCCAAGAAGTGAAATTTTATAACCCTTTTTTGCCCTTTCCCCTGATTTCTGAACCCTCTGCTTACCTCAGATTTCTCTACTTAAAGGTTTTTCCTGCCTCTCCTAACAAAGAGTTAAATAATTTGTTAAATTCCTTCACATTAAAGTAGTAGGGGCTTGATGACTCATTCCTATCTAAAGTATAGTTTTGCTTTTTACCAAAAAGTGAGGATCTCACATAACTCAAAACAAGGATGAGCCAGCGGCGGGCTTTGAGACCTCAGTGATGGAGATATTTGAGGGTTTCTGTCATTGTCACCTACCCTTGGCCTCCTCTTCCTCCATGGCTTTAAGCCAATCCTCCAGAGCATAGGTGCAGACACAGGGGCCTTTGATTAATGTGCTAGCATCAAGCCTCAGGCTGAACACGGAGTCATGTCTGCAGAGACCCTGGCATGGTCGGGAGCCTGGGAACACGCCTCCTGTGTCGCGGCCCAGCTGGTTCCCGCAGAGGAGCCACACCGTTCTGTGGGCTTTGCCAGCTTTCTTGCTCCAGCACATCCGTCCTACAAGGGATATCCTTGTAGATAATTCAAGCTTTTCTTTAAGAGCCTCTTAAGGGCTTTCCTGGCCTGATTCTCTACTCCTCATCCTGTAGCTGGGCTGATAGCCATTTCAGCCTCTGAATCTAGCGGGTGCCTGTACTTAGCGGTGCTCAACAAATATCCGCAAAGTTCACCCTGAAAGTCAATGTCGGAGCAGACAAGGGAGCACAAGGCGTATTTTGCCCAACTTGCGGCACTGTGTCCTTTGCCGTTGTTTTTGTAAGAGCTACAGAATTACATGGAAGCCCATATTTCTCATTTGTCTACAATAGGAAATGCAGTGGCTGTCCAAACATTCATGATAGGACAGATTCCCCTAGATATGATGTGTCTTTTAATGAGAGGGCCGTGGTACGTGAAGTACTATGTGAATTGTGTGGCTTTAGAATCTAGTAGCAGGAGTAAAGACCCTTGGGCAAGCACCTGGTTCAACTTTTGGTTTTTGTGTGGTCAGTCTGCAGCTCTGGGGAGCTCTTGATCCCACCTGGGTTTCGGGGGGCAGCCTGTTGCTCTAGGAGCACCTGCTTGAAGCTCAGATGCTCAGTTGGACAGTCTACACCTCTGGGAAGAGAAGACCCCTGGACAATGAGGAAGGGACATCCAGGAATTATCTTTGGGTACATTCTCTTTTGATCCTAAAATTTCAGGCAGTTTAGTGACTTACATACTCAACTACCTTTTAACATTCCTGTTTGTCAAATGTGTTCACCAGAAGTCATTTCGCTACTTTAACTGATTTTCGTAGTGGCCGTTTTTACCATTCTTCTTGAAAGCATCATTTGTAATTAAAATATGGGCCTTGAAAGACAATACCGTGTAATTCCAGTTGAAGCATAATCAAAGAAAGGTAAATTCTCTTTATAAGCCTCCTAAAAACCAAGCTATAGCTCCTGATGGCCTTTGTTGTTAGTGTTACCATGTCCTTCATACCGGGTCATTCTGTCTCCACTATCGGAGAGGAAAATGCCACCATACTTGGGCCTCAGCCAGCCATCTCTGCCCCAGTGTGGAAGAGTGAGTCCGTGACCAGCCTTGTCAGCTCCTTCTGTGCCGTCCTGAGCTGCCTGGTTCTATTTTTGTACATTTCTGCTGGACCATCCTCACTGTGGGTCTCAGCCCTGGGTGACTTTGGCAGCTTGCTTGTTTCTAAGTGCTTTAAGCCGGGTGTGCCAACATGGACTCTGAGAGTCTTCCTGGGACTTCAAAGGGACAGTCGATTGTGCCCTCAGTTTGCCTGTTGCCCAGGAACAGAGGAACCCTTCCCCCTGCACGGGCTCTGGGATGAGGCATCTGGGTTCCAGTAAATACTCTTCCTGTATCACTGGGTCATCTGAGAAGCTGCAGTTGGGCAGGAGCTATACTTCAAAATCTCTCCATGCTCCCTGGCCTTCCAGCAATTACTCTTGGTTGTTTCTGCCTTTAGTAACTCTGGTTTCCTGTGTTGGTTTCTCGGGGGCAAGGATCACAGGGACCATCCTCAAGTACTTCCCTGGATTGGCTTCCTTCTGACTTTCCTTTTATGAGGTTTTAAAAAAAAGAGTGTAAGTGGTTTAAGAGCTGAGAAGGGTGAATTGACTCCATGTATGGTCGTCACCACTAGGTGGGTCCCAGTGCATGAGAAGAGCCCGATGGGCTTGACTGAGACCCCTTTTTCCTGTATTACTCCCATGTTCATTTCCATGACAGGCGCTGTGGAGTCCATGACCGGTTTCCTCTCTGGCTGTAAGTTGCCCTTGCAAAACAGTGTCCCTACATCATCGATCTTGGTTCCAGCATAGAGTTCAACCTGAGGGTTGCCCGGATTCTTTTATAACTTTGAATGTACAGCAATAGTTCATATACTGAGGGTTTACTCTCTTGTTCTAAGTGGGATTTTGCTAAGTGCTTTGCTTGCATCATCTCCTCTACTCTTCCCTACAATCCTGTGAACTAAGTTCCTCTAATATCTGCCTTTTATAGTGAGAAAAGGGAGGCTCAGAAGATCAAGCAACTTGCCCAAGATCACACAGCTCATAAGTTAAGGATTTAAACTCGCTTTCCCACTATGCAGGTCTGCCCTATTCTGCTCACCTTCCTGTCCTTGTATACATGCCTCCTTGCTCAAGCCTCCTCCCTCAGTGCCCAGTTCAACAGCCTGCTTCTCTGTACACACTCCAGACAGAAGTGAGCTCTCCTGTGGACTCCTGTAGCTTCAGCTACTCACCATTCCCCACCTTGTATTGTAGTTCATTTTCATGTCTCTGTTTCCCCCTTGGGTGGCACATTTTCAGAAGGAAATTCCTAGTGAGTTTTGCTTCCCCTGTAGTGATTAGCATATATTCCCACATAGTACATGTTCAACAAATCTGGTTGTTGATTATATTAGTTTCGACTTGGGCCATTACCCTATGAAGGAAGAAAGCGTTTCTCTGAATTGATGTTGTGCAAAGCAATTTGAGGATTTTGCTAACATGATTCATTCCCCCCCTTATTTAAAAGGTAATTTAGTTCTAAAACAAAGAAGTAATAATATGTAGCTCTATCTATGACATGATTTATTGGAAACAAGAAAAATGGTTTAAACCTACTAAAGTCAAATCTGTAAATAACATTCAGTATCAACTATGCTGTCTTGCTGGAAAAAATGCAATTCTCATTTTGAAACCTAATTTTGGGTTATTCTACGTGATGTCCCAAGGGCGCCCTGTGTTAGAAATACGTCGCTAGGTACAACTTCTTTTCTGCCAAAAAAATCGGGATTCTGAGAGCTCCCCTGCCCCCACCACTGGTGGACCCCCCTTACTGTCTTACCCTGAGCAGCACATGTATTTCCCTTTCTGGGACATGATTTGGTGGCATGGTAACAGCAACTTGTATTTAAAAAAAATACACTACAGAAACCACCTTTTCAAACCTTCAGGGTCCCTGGGATATAATAAATGAGCGAGAAATTGATACATTTTTGTAGAGCTATTAAGGCACAGATAAGAGACTGACTTAAGACATGATTAGAAAACAAAATACAGCTTTCTACAAATAACAGAGCAGTGGTTATTAGCCTTCTAAACAGGTACTATTTCAGCAAACTGACCATGAAGTACGATGGGACAGAGTGTGTGCATTGCTTTCATTCCTCATTTGCTCCAACTTATAAGTCCTGTGCGCAGGGCTGTCCCGGGAACCATGAAGGGTGCCCAGAGGTCCCTGTCCAAGTAGTATGCCACACTTAAGAGAAGACAAACTCAAAGCAGTATCTGAATAAGTACAGACACTTATGGCTGAGGCTTTTACCAATATGAGCAGTGGGGCCTCCAGATTACTCTGTTGTAGCAGAATGTTAAACAGTTTGCCAGGAAACACTCCATCGTCTTCAGGAACTTTGGAGAGGGGAGGCTGATGTCCAGCCTCTCCAATCAAATAGCTGGAGATACTCAGTCCTCTAAACTGCGTAAGGGAGGGATGGGAATGCCATCTTTAGCTTCCAGAGGAGGTCTGCGCGGTGGTGGGGGCGGGGGGCTTCATGGAATAATTGTTGGCACTTGAAAGCAGGATAAAGGAGTTGTCAGCCTCTCTGCTTAGCTTACTTTTCCTTGCCCATAATGTGAGTCACTCAAGGTCCCTTCCAGATACAAGACTCTATGATTCCTTTAATTCCATTATAAGCTTCATGGAAAAACTGTGATATATAGAAAGTGCAGAGAAAGCACTTGTACACATACTTACTTGCTGAACAGACTTTGTTATCACCCAATCAATGGCAGAGTGTGTCCCAGGGCCTTTGGCTGGTATGTATGGAAACAGCATTGCTGCAGAGAACAATTCTTTGTGAAGGTTCTGAGGCATCTCCCTGTATGATACATGTGTTTGTGGAAGGTTGCATGGTAACCACATAGGGGCACATGAAGTCATGTTTTAAATATGCTAAAGAGTTTTTTATAAAGATAAATCTATGGCGAACCACTTCTTGGAGAGAATCCCATTTTAGAGTAAATGATGACTCTTCCTCTGGGTTAGTGTGAATGTTCTCAGATTTCTTTCAGATCATTTTCCTGCATGACGGACTACACTAGAAGGGCTAAGGGAACATGGGGGGAAGTGCAGTGGGTCAGGGCTTATGGCCGCAATGAGTTTTGAGAAGCCGGTGCTAGGCACTGGGAGGGGGTGCGTGTTTGTAGAGAGCCGAGCACACCTGGGTGCCAGCAGGCTGCTCTGGGTGTGTTCAGCGGGCCCTGTGGAGACAAGCAAGGGTCAGAGGGTAAGAAGGGGACAGTTGGAACAAGTTTTCAGGGGCTAACCCCTTAGGACTTAAATGTGATTCGTCAGAAGTTGAGAGTCCTGGGGGATAGTAGGAAAAAAGTGGAGCTTAATGAACCAACATATATTTATTGACTGTCTACTCAGTGTCAACGTGCTGAACATTTACTTATTCCTTATATAAAAGCATATAAGATACCATCTCAAGAACCTTAACATGTAGTTGGAGAGATAGGAAGATATGAAAAGTTAGATAAGAATAGAAGATACTAACAAAAGTCAGTACAGTAGGGCTAAATGTAAAACAACTGTTCTTGGATTTAAAATAACAATTAAGAAATTCAGAATTGGGAATATCTAAGAATTTTAGTTGACTGTAATCTCAGAGGAGTCAGCAGTAGGAAATGGCTGCCAGAAGGCAAATACAGTCTGAAGCTTCATGAATAAAGGCTTTGTGCCCAGGACAAGAGAGCTAAGGGGCCTTGGCACTGGGCACCGCTAAGCCCATCTGGTGCGTGGCACACAGTTCTGGGCATGACATTTTAAGAGGCACATTTAAAGATTGCACTGCCTCTTGGGGGACATGGCCAGGCAAGGGAAGGGTCTAGAAATCACATCAAATGAAGAACAGTTCATTCTTGTTCGTCCCTTCATTCTTCAACAAAGACCTGTTGAGCGTATACCATGTAGCTGGACTGTGGAACGTGTTTGGGAAATAGAAGCTTGCCATACTTGAAAAAATTAAAAGATGTCTAGTTAGTCTGGAGAAGAAAGGACTGGTGAAATTTAAAGACAACTATGTAGAAGGAAAACTCCAAAGGGTAAAATAAAGGCCAAAGTGTAGACCTTAGAGGGAGGCACTGGGCTGCAAACAAGGACAGATGGTCATATCTTTCTGAGTGTTTCAGCTCCCTCACCTACACCATGAGAGCCTTCCGATGAGAATTGAGAGACTAAATGCATAGAGCATGGATGTGTATTTTGTGATCTGAAAACATCTCACCAAGGCAAGCTTCTGTTGTTAATGTCCAGAGGTCAGTGCTCATTGTAGGAAAGTCATGGCCCTGAGTTGGTTAGGCAGAGAACTGCCAAGGAGAGTGACTCAGACATTTCTGCAGACTGGGGCTGGTCTGTGAGGCAATTTCTCCTGGTCCAAGGCAAAATGGAAAAAATAAAGACAGAGGAGGAGGGGAAAGGGAAGAAGGTAGCCATGACAACATAGTAAACTTCTCATTCGTTTATTTGGAGATGATACCTTTCAGGTGGTTTTCATTTTTCTCTGCCATGAGGACACTTTTATGATAGGATGCCGGTAATAGATTTTACTGTACTTTTAACATATTGTTTCTTAGCAAAATAATAAGTTTGTACTCTTTTTTATGGGAGGATTTTAAGGGTCTGTGAAATTTTAAAGATTGGAAAACACTGTCCAATTCTCTTTCTGACTCAAAGGCTGTCATGGATGTCAGGAATTGTAAGAATAAGTTCTAAATTAGTGGTAGGCAGTGCAAATGGTGTGCAAATTCATAGAAAGGAGAGATGACCACTTTCGTCTCAGGCAGCAGGGGTTGGTCCCTTAAAACAGCAACATGTACTTTAGAGCTGACCTCGGAGCAGTGCACACTCCTAGCTGGGCAGGAGGATGCTCTCGTGTCTGAGGCCGGTGGACTTCCCTCGCTCGGCTGCAGGGAAGGAGGGCAGTGGGCTGCTAGGGCAGGCCTACCCAGGAATGTGGAGCCTGCCCACAGTGACCCACCTTGCCGGGGGCCGCCGGGGAAGCTGGCTGTGGGCAACTAGCAAGGCCGCTTCTTAGGTTGCCCTCTGTGTAGCGGCAGAGGCATCCAATCACAAACCTCCATGGACTTGCAACTTCTCATCTGAAAGGTGTCTAGGATTCTGTAAACCGAAGGCCTCAGATAGACTCTGTTTTAACTTTAGTCACCTGTGTCATATGCAGGGCCTTTTGGTTGTCCAAAGAGTGACAGAAACCCAACTTGGGCAAGCCTCGTCATAAGTGTGTTTCCCCTGGTATGGGAGGGCAGAGGGTGGCCACTGGGGCTTTGCCCACAGATCCTCCTGACTGATCCTTAAGGAAGTTCTCCAGGTGGCCTAGCCTGAGTCGGGTTCCCACCCTTCTGACTGTAACTCTGATGGAGGACATGCTGTTAGCCTTTCTTTCAGATTTGTGCTGTACGTTTGGGTGGGAGATGAGGAGAAAGGAATCCTCCACGTTGGAGGGTCCGTGCCATTCCCAGAACAAGGGAGGAGGCGCTGAGCGGAGGACACGTTAAATGTGCACGGTGCCATGCCTGGGGAAGCTCCCTGGCTGGGCTGCATTAATATTGCGGACTCCCTGCTGGCTTAGGTCAGTAATTAAAACATGATTTTTTCATTAATGAGTTGAGAGAAACAACCCTGGTTCTTGCTGACACAAGCAGGTCAGAGGCAGGGCTGTCCGCGGGTACCACTCAAAAAACTCCATTTCCTGGGCCAGCTTTCCTTACCATGAAGTTGCTTTCCAGAAAACATGCATCTAATTATACTTTTTTTTCTCCCCTAGCAGAGATTCTGTTCCACAGCCTGGGGCAGGGCCTGGAATGGGCATTTGTGCCCAGAGCCCTGGGTCTTGCTCGGGAGGCTGATGCAGATGGTCTGCTGACCACACTTGGAAGTATCTTCTCTTACCCAGTGTTTTCCTGTTTCCCTGCCCGGCATTTTAGTCCTGCCTTCAGCCGCTTCATAGTCTGAAAACAAATGGTTTAATGTACAGCGTGAGCTATTTCAGGGAGTCCAGGCATAACTGCTTTTGCAGAGTGAAGCACAGTCCTTCGATGATGGAGCCCCGTTCTGTCCCTTCTCCACCCTCTCCTGGGGAAGGGATACTGTGATTTGTCAAGACTCCACGAAGGCCTTTTTTTTTTGGATTCAAGGCGCCCTGTTACTGCGGGAGCCTGTGATAACTCCAGCTATTAGTATTACTTTATTTTAAGTCTCAGTTTTAAAATAGCTGCAGGGCTGCACCTGGAATAAAAATGAATTAAAAAGAAAATCACTGTGGAATTTAAATAGCACCTCAGGGATAGACTTGTTCTGGTGCCATCACTCAGACCCACAGATATGTTTTCTTCCTGAAAGCTTCCCAGAATGCTGCTCATATTAGCAGAAACAAGAATTTGGGCATCTCTTCTTTTTGGGGGTTTAAAAATGTCATTTTGAACAAATGCTTATCTCTTTCTCTAGCTACTTACCAGGTTGAGCGCCCAGAGGCTAATGATGTAGCCTGCCTGTGACGTACCAGGGACTGAAGTCCAGTAAGGTGTGGCCCCTGCCCTCAAGAAGCTTTCTGCCTCATGTGGAGGCAGAAGCACAAATGAACCCTGGTAATGTGGGGGGTCCTGTGTGCTGTGGGAGAGGGAACACAGAGCCCTCTGCCTGGGGAGCCAAGTGGAAGCGGCTCTTCATGAGGACGTGGGGCTTGCCTGGCATGGGAGGTGGAGGAGGGCACTTGCAGCAGAGGGAACATCATGAGTGCCACGGGCAGGGCATAGCATTCTGGAGCGGCACGTGGAGGCCTCTAGGAGATACAGCAGGCCCAAATCAAGAGGGGGCTTGTGTGTGCTGCATGGATTGCCTAGATATGGTTCTGTAGGTGGAAAAAAAAGTAGGAGTGATGTGATAGGATTTGCTTTTTGGAATGACCGTTCTGCCAGTGGAGTAGAGGTTGTGTTAGAGGATGCGTGGGGTTGACCCTGAAGACAAGGAAACCTCTTTGGGAGCCACGACAGTGGTCAGGTGTGCCATGATAAAGGGTGGAACGAGGCCAGGGCACTAGGGATGAAGAGCTAATAGAGAGGAGAAATGTTTAGGAGGTACGGCAGAGCAAGAGGTCCTCTAGGTAAGGATGGAGTAGCCAGAGAAATAGGAGGAGACTGGGTGCCAAGGGAGAGAACATCTAAAGATGGAAGTGGTTTAAGGCCTGAGAAGTGCCCTTGGGTTTGGCAATGAGACCCCTGCCACCTGGCCTTAAGGAGGGCAGTTTTAGTGGATCAGTTGGGGCAGAGGGGAAGGCTGGAGGGAGAGAAACAGATCGCAAGGGGTTGAAGAGAGGATGGAAGGGAAGAAGCAAAGACAGCATTCAACTATGAAGAATAAATCACAGAATTAAGTCTCCTGCCTAGAGTCAGTGGGGCTTCTTTCCTCTTTTATCCCCTTTGCTCATTATTTTCATTCCATCTTCCTGTGGGTGAAAGAAATCTCTGAAGGTGCAGTTCCTGATAATTCTGGAATAGGGATGAATACTTGGGAAATTTGTTAATTATCACTCTATGTACAATTCTCTTACAGAATCCAAATGGTAGTTTAAGACACTAGTTTAAGCCTTATCGGATAAGAGGTATTGACATAGCATGACTCCCTGGAGAGGAAGTGAAGTTTGAACATACTTGTGAATGTAAATTCACCGTATAGGACTGTAATCAAGGCACACAGCCTGTTAGGTAAATGAACACTTGAAAATGCAGGAATGGCAGACAGAGAGAATCTAAAAATGTTCTCATTGTTCGTTCTTCTTCCCCTACTGCCCGGGGCTGAAAAAGGAGGAAAGGAAATCATATTGAAGAATTCTAACAGTAGTTATAACTTAATGAATGCTTAGACATGCCAGACACTGTGTTTAGCTCACAAACTATCTCATTTAAACTGTTTCTTTTAGTGCTTCCTACAATTGGTGAGAGGGGGACTTTTCATTATCCCCCTTATTGGCAGTGAGGAATTTGGAGTGATCACAGGTGTTTGAGTCGATGTCATGGTCCTTGGGCACAGGCAGACCCGCCTATGTGAGAAGAGCCAGGCTTAGATTCAGCTCTTCCCCTAATGCACCTGGGACTTAGCTTACTTAGCAGCCAAAGGTAGAGGTTGATTCAAAATACCTCTAAAATGCTTTTTGGTTATAAAATCCAACCAGCTTCTTCTACCTGTGGTTGATTTATCCCCTTGCCCCAGGAATCGAGCAGATATGATGTAGCCCAAGGTAGGAGTGACCAGTGGGAATGGGGATAATCATACCTGCTTTGCAAAGTGGGGAAGCAGAAGGTAAATTTCAGAGCAGAAATGTCTGCTTCCAGGAACTGCTTGCCTGACCCTATGAGGTGCAGGGGAATTTGGGATCCCCAGCTACGGTCTTCCTTTTCTTAAAGATTCCCCATCCTGTCTCCTGCAGCCAGGGCCACCATTTCCCCTGGATGGACTTTGAGCCACTATTCATTTTGCATCTGTTAGGAAATCTTCTTTTTCTCAGCTTTTAAGTTCTTGTCTTTCACTTCTTTTGGCATGTCTTATTGCAGAGACTAATGTCTGAAGCATTTGTTGAAACCTCCCATATCCTTCCTGAGTGGGCACAACGTCCGTTCTTTGACATCCTACTACTCAGCATACAAGCTTTCTTACCAAACATTAACGGGGTAAAGGATTGCATGGCAGTTGGTTAATGTGTTTTTATTTTTTACAAAATGTATTTTTTTCTGAGACTGGAATGCTCTTTATACTGGAAATTTTCTAGGGCTAGCTCCTCTCGTGGCAGGGCTTGTCTGGAATGTCCAAGAACAATCCCAAATGTTGGAACTACGGAGAGACCTGACCGCAGGATGTGGTTATGGAAAGATGGGGGTTGGTGATCGGTCGAAGAAAAAATAATGACTCCGCAGAAGAACCAGTATACGGAGCTGGATCCAGCTTCATTTGGCTGAATTACATAAAACCTGCCGCAACACGGCTGCTACTGCTGCTATTTATTTTACTGAGGCTTGCGAGACGTACTTTACACGGATGGTCCCATCTAATCCTCACAACAGATGAACACCACAAAGGCTTAAGGCTCTACAGCTTGCAGGCTCAGCTGTCGGTGGTCCGCGGGACACGGGATCTGGGAGCTGAGCTTTTCTCCAGAGGTTGGAGATGTTCCGTCTCCTCATGGTGCTCTTGTGTGGGTCTCACCATGACTTTGTCTCAACCCTCCTCAATTTTACACTTTTAGTCTTTACGGCCTCTTGATGTCACCATTTTCATCGTTATTGTTAGTAATTTCTTTCTGACTGCCCTAAATTTGTCTGCTTTAAGATTCAAGGGACGATGCCTCAGTCTGGCGTATGAGTGCATTTTTATCCTCTCCAAGACTTTTTGAAAACTTTGACACTGTCTCCTTCTAACATTTTTATTTGTCTTACAGACTCCTAATTTCTTTAAATCCATCCTTCTGAAGGAGGTTTTCTGTCTTTTGATGAATTTAGTTGCCCTTCTCTAGACCTTTCCTGATTCTATTCTATCTTTACCAAGAATTGAAAGTGAAAATGGTATTTATCATAGAATACAATGATATTATTCCAAAGTACCTCAGGACAGAATAACGTAAGACTGAATATGAGGCCAGCAAGGTTTGTTAGACAAAGGGCTGAACATCAAGTATATCTCTTCAAGTCTAATATGAAGGGGGAGCCTGATAGACCGTTGGCCATTAGGGCCTAGACTAGTCAGTATTTCTCAAGGAGTCCAGGGTGAATGGAATCTGTATAATTAAAGGGGCTATGGGACTATCCACAGAGACTCAGTTGGGAGTCAAACAGGTTAGGGCTAGTTAGGGAGCAGAGTCTAAGATCTGTAAAGGAGAATGGAACCCAACAGAGGCAAGGGTGGTGGGGCTCATGGTACTGGCTGTGAGAGAAAAAGGTCAACTCTGCCGGTCTGGACAAGTGCATGTGATGCCTCTGTCCTTAGAGATGGCATGACAACTTAGAAGAGCCATCTGAAGATAATCATTGATGAGGTCAAGGTGGCCTTGCTACAATATTGTCTGAAGATGGGAACACTGGCCGCCCAAGCCCCTTCCCAACTGGGATCATTGGTTGTTCACATGGGTATGCCCAACCTCGGGGAGAATCATGCTTGTCACTGGTCTCCACTAAGCAGACCCTGAGTCTTCCCAAAGCCCTGCACAGACTGGCATGGAGACTGTGTGCCCCAACCTGTCATTCAGGAGAAGAATGTGGAAAGTTCTCCAGCGTTTATTTTCTTAGTAGTCAGTTTGTCCTAGAATTAATCTGTACTGCATGTTGCTTAAAATAACCAGGCCAATATTTGGGGGCTGAGAGTACCTTTACAGCATCGAGACTTTTGCTTTAACAAAATTTACTCTAATTTGAATTATGAATAATCATAAACATAGAGTTAGAGGGATTATTGGAGGTAATAGATTACATCTAATTTATATCTAACTGCAATGAAGTCCTTCAAGTCTTTGCCTATTCCAGTTATGCCCTATCCCCTTTATGAGGGCTCTTGGGAGAACTTTTGGGTTTAGTCTCAGGAATAATTGTGCTTTCCTTTTTTTCATTTAATTTTCACAATAATTCTTTGAGGTAGGTATGTTATTCCATTTTTGTAACCAAAAAAACAAAAACCCAAATTGTTTCATAGATTTGGCTAGGCAAACAAAGCTGTATGTGAAAGAGAGATTTAATCAAAGTTTGTCAGACTCCAAACCTCTTGTAACTTAGAGTTCCTAATGCAAAACTCTTAGGTCCTTAATGAAGAAACATAAACCCACAGGAAATGTGGCTTCTACAACCTAGAATAACTGACCTCTTAGCTTTTCTGTTACTTACCGTCCCTGTAGCCCAGCCTGTCCCCAACTGTCTGTTTCTCTTTCAGAGTGTGAATAAATGCTCAACTGTTACTTACGGTACTTCCTTTTTTTTTGTATCTCTTTCAACCTTTCTGTCTCTCTTCCCTCCCCATCCATTGCCCACTTTCATTTCTTTCTTCCTACTTCTTTTTAAAATTTCCTAGGTGGTGAAGTGAATGTAGACCAAGTTTCTCTTTTATTGCCTGCTGGAACATTTAAAGCCAAATTAGTGTCTGTCATTAGCAGGAGAATAGAATTCACAGTAAAACACATGGGTAGAACTCTATGCTGCACATTTTAATATTGGTCTTATTTATGGCTCCATTTTCACGTCTCCATTGTGTTTCCTCTTTTTCACATATTTGTAACTTGGGATGTCTCAGTAGATTTTTGGGGTCCCTTTAATCACTCTTCAGTGCTTGCTGGAATGAGACAGACCATAAGTAAATGAATAGCGTCTAGTTACCTCTTCCTCTCAAAATATGGAAATGAGTTACCTAGCCCGATTTATGAACCCCAGTGGCTTTTGGTCATCAACATATTTATTCTCTTCTAAATATTCACAAGCCACCAGTTTAATAATTAATTCCATTTTGGGGATCAGCGTGGGGCTTTGAAGGGAGGGCTTCCTCTTCTTCCCAGTGATCTGGACAATACACTCCTTTCCAGTTACCTGGCATCTCCTTGAAAACTTCCCCAGACATGGACCCGTGTACCACACCTTCATTTCTGGGCCTGAATAGTCGAACTCATTTAAGGAAGCCAGCTGTTCTCTTACTGTCTTTCCACTCTCTTGTGCCTCACTTATTTTATCATGATGTTTACGTTACCCTGCTCACTCCCAAGACCATTTTCCTGAGGAAAGGCAACCCAACTAGGAGGTCTGGCTTCTTTTTGCCATCTGCAAGCAAGGGGGAGTGTCTTCCCAAGCAGTGGAGTCCCCTCTTCCTAGTTGTTTTCCTCGCGAACATAGCTCAAAAGCCCCTTTAACTATTGCCAGCCCTTTCTGAGCCCCGTTGAGAGCCTCAAGCCCGGCTCTGGAGTGTGTGCACCCCACGCCAGGGCCCTGCCTCCCCATGTTCACATCTGCCTCTTTAGCGCTCAGGCTCCATAGCTGTCTGGGCGCCCAGGTGGCCTTCTTTAGATGTTTCCCACTCTTTTTCTTCTCTGGGATCATTTGTGTTTGCGCAGCTGAAATTTTACCTTTCATAATCTTTCTCGCATGAAGAGTTTACTCTGCTGGACTACTTCGCTGTGAACTTCTACCTACTTTTCTCACTGCCAATGTCTCCCACTCATTTTTTCTAAAGTCCAGCTGCCCACCCAGGGCCCAGCTGCACCACCCTTTATTCCTGGCCTGTGGCATCTTTAGTTTTGCCTGCTGGCTCCTTCGGCCCGCAAAGACAAGCAAAGCTTCTTTGTCCAAAAAAAAAAAAAGAAAGAAAAATAGATTTAAAATGAGGAAGAGAAAAAGACAAGAAAGAAGAAAGAAACCCTCTTTGATTTTCCTATCCCCTCCAGCAATCGCCTGTCTTCTTCATTTCAGGTTGGCACCCACATTCCTCAACTGGCCTGCCCCCCCTTCGTTCGCTCGCTGTCCACTCTCTCCATAGTCCATTGCAGACTGTCTCCTGGCCTCCTGCTGCCTTTGAAGCGGTGAGCTCCATCGTGGTTCTTCCAGAGGGCTGCCCCATGCAGGCAGCCAACGCCAGGTGTGACAGAAGGCACTGTCCCGGGCAGGCGCTGGCTGACCTGCCCGCCTGCCTCGTCCTGCTGTCCTTCGTCCCTGGGCCACTCACTGCTTTTCCGACTTGGCTGCGGACCCAGCTATCCTTCCACTTTTCCATCCTCATCTCCCTGCCTCGGACTGCCAAAGTTCTTGGCCTTCAGGCTGATAACCTTTATATTTGAAAAAGTCATCCACTCAGGGCCGGTACAGAGTAAGATGTTAGTCATTATTATCGTCATGGCCTTGGAGGTACACAGGACCCAGGCAGTCTGATTTGGGTGAAAAGGAGACTGCATCAGAGTGTGGGGCTTTCCTGCGGCCCCGCACAGGGGATACCTGCCCCAGGAGGGATCGAGACCAGGACAGGGACTGAATAAGGCAGAGGGCTCATCTCTGCTTTTCTGTCTGTCCACTTCCGTTTCCTTCTGCAGACTGCTATCCGCCACTATTTATTTGGCCTTTAAGAGCAGATGGTCTCCCCCGTAGCTCCCGAGTTTCTGCACCCATAAAGCAGCTGACGAGCAGACAATCAGAATCCAAACTCTTGGGAGAAAGCCTATGTTGGAGTCAGCTTTTGTCACATGCTTACCCTAGTCCAAACAGCTGTGTGCAGTGAGGGGGCTGGGTGGTACTTAGAGCAAATGTGGTTGCAGGGCCTGCCCTGAGGGCCCTGGCAGTGCTCTGAGCAGACAGGTGTGGCTTACTGAACGCCTGCAGGGCCTGTACTACCTTCAGTCTTCAGTCTCATTGCTTACTATATCCTTAAAGGAACTCTCCCCCTTTCCAACCACCTGGTCCCACTGTGCACAAGGTACTCTTCCTTCCTTGAACTTCTGTGACACTGGCCCTTTCTGCTTCTCCTTTATCACTGATAAAATGCCCTTGGATGCTGTCTCTTTTCCATGTAGACCGGAAGCTCTTGGAAGGAAGTAGCCATGCTACTTTCTGTTCCTGTATGCTGGCTGTGAGCGATGACCCTGTCCACCTGTGTGCACATCCCAGTCCCAAGCTGTTACAAATCCGGAGATAAAGTGGTCACTTACTCAGGAGATCCTTCCCACTTACACATTGCCAGCTGGCTCGTCCCTGATGGTCAGAACTGTGTCAAGTATCGTGGTCTCCCTAATTGTTTTCTCTGCATTTTGATAGAGAAAACTATCAGCAGGACAAGGCAGGACTCTGGTGTTTGGCATGTAATAGAGTTAGGCCTCCAGGAGACACGGCCTTCCTGATATCGCTGCTCTAGCTGGTCTCTGAAAAAGTTTGTCCTCTATACTGGGGAAGTGTTATTTATTCTGAGCAGGAGGAGTGTTCTGTACTCAGTTACCTCAACCAAAATGACTTCTGGTCGTTCCTCCTATTTTGGGAGATCCTCTGGGAAATCTTCTTACGATCCTGAGGTCCTCTGACATCACCATGTGGCAGATTCTCCTTTCCTATGAGAAGCAGCTGGAATTAACAGATGGCACCTATTGTCTGTCATTCTTAAGTAGGATAAGCCAAGACACGCACCCCTTTACTGGGAGACTGGCAGCAAGACAAGGTTGCAGGGTTCCTTTGAGAACTGTGTTGAATAATCATGTTGACTTCTTTTCTTTCTACTAGAAAACACAGAGACGTGTACCATTCACCGTCCAGTAGGAGGTGAGAAAATTGACATCAGGGGCTCCCAATCTCTGCCCCAAGGGCAGGTGATAAAGAGGTGGGAGCACTTTATTCCTTTGGTCTAGCCCCCCAGATGGCAGCAAGAGCCCTGGCCCAGAATTGCGGAGATAAGTAAAGAAGAATCTCACCTTCAGTTAGCAGGAATTGAGGGATCCTATCACTCTTTCGGCCGAGCCTGGTCTTCGGGCTGCTGAAATTTTCATCTTGCTGCGATGAGGAACTCAGTACTGTTTGACCCGGCTGGGGCGGCCACCACCTTGGCGATGCATCCATCACCTCCTCATGCCTGTACCTCACTGTCCTCCCCTGGCGTTCTGTGCTCTGGTTTGTGTATCTCATAGAGATACATTTAAAAAAATATATCAAAACCCTGTTTGCTCTTTTTCCTTCTATTATTGGCTCTTTGTCGTGTCATCTTGGATGCACATTCCAGAAGGACAACCCTTCTCTGCTTGTCGTGTCATGTTACACACAGCCATCCTGTGCCTCTCCGTGGGGAGCCTCTGAGTGCCCTGCAGAACCTGTCCCCCCCGGGGCTCTAACACGGTTCCTTTCGCGAATGCAAGAATTTACGTGTTTTGTGGAGCACAGACCAGTGTTCTTATATAGAAGATTCAGAATATTCAGGTGTATGGAATGTAGCTGCAAAGTTACTGGATTTCTCTTGACCTGCGGTGTCACATTCTTTGACATTATCCCCTCTTAACTTTGGTTTTTATTCTAATTTCTCAGAAATATCTTTTCCCTGTCATCTTGCCATCCTTTCTAAGAGCCATTTATCTTGTCTAATAAACCAGACTGTAAAGAATCATTCCTCAAGCGCCTTTCATCTTTGGGGGCAGAGGAGTGAGCTCGCACTTGCAAACTCATATCCTCCGGCAGAAAAACAAGAGAGCAGCCGGCACAGGCCCTGAGAGTCACTGGCTGCCTGTGTTCTCGCATCACGAATGAACATTGCCCTTTCTGGCTTCTTCCCCATACTTCATCTTTAAATACCCGCTCTGCCCTCAGGTTTGCTTTCAGATCTTCTATTTATTGAATTCTCTGGCCACTGCTCTGGGGAAGAGTTGAGTCCGAAATGCTGAGATTGCCAGGGTCATGGCAAAAGAGTCCTGTGAAATAAGCATATAATAGAGACCTGCAGGGCCACCTCGGCCCCAGAGCGGGCTCTGTCTTTGGAGGCAAGACTGGGGAGAGCCCAGCTCTCTTTTAGCTGGAGAGGGGGCCTCATAAGGGATTTGGAGACGAATCAAACTTGAAATGGCTGCAGAGATTGTAAACTGAAGCCCGTGCCCTCAACAGACCTGACTTGGATCTGCTTTATCCGGACTGACCTGGAGCTTGTCTGTAGGGCGTGGCCAGATGCAAGCATTTTCCAGGTGTTCACTCATTTCCGTCGCCTTCTCCTCCCTCACCTGGGGCCTACAGCTCACTAGGAGTTATAGTCTTTGGCGACCCCTTCATTTAGAACAATCTCCTTGACTCTTAAGACCCCTGACTACCTTGGTGGTGGTGGTGTTTGTTTTTCTGGGCAAAAAGTGCCCTCTGGAGATGGAGCGCTGAGGAGTTAAGGCACAACAGCTTCATGTGCTGCCCCAGAATTGTGAGGGTGGAGTGGGATGGTGGCAAAGAGTGGGGTACCACCAGTGGAAATGGGAAGGAGGAGGAGAAGATGAGACCACAGGCAGAGACAAGAATGTCAGCCTCATAGACTCAGTCTCCAGCTGAGCGCTCACCACCACGGCTAGATGGTGTTGCGCACAGGCAATTAAGGTTCTCTTGGTGACTTTCAGCTTTACTATTGGGGGAGCGCAGGAGGGAGTTTTATTTTTTAACAGCAGGAAGGTTTTAGGTGTAATGCTAGTCAAGGTTACATACCTGTGGCTAGCACTGTGCAGAGAGCGAGTAGGAAGTCTTTATGATCCTACAATAATAGCATCTCATTTTTTCCTATCACAAATGCAGGACATCCGAAAGGGTATGAGGTGTAATGTCACTTCTTTCTTGATCTTTTGATCTGGAAATTAGCAAAGGAGAGCAATTCAATTTCTTCTGTTTGACATTTCTAACTCCTGAGCTTATGAGGTCAATAGAAGGAGGCTGCCTGGCCATGGAAGGGGCAAAGAATTTGGGTCTGGAGTCCCGGATGTGAGTCCTGGGTTTGCCACTTGGCAGCCGAGAGACCTTGAGCAGGCTCACTTCTCTCTGCTGACTGTGGGTACTGGTTCTTGCCCACCTCCTAGGGTGCTGTAAAGACCATGGTCAGTAGGAAACTGCAAAAGTGGTTTACAAATGTTAATTGTAATGATTACCAATAATAAAGGTATAGTTTCAGGATTCCCAGGCTCCTCCCACCACTGCTGATCTCAGCTCCGGAAATCTAGAAATGTGAACATCGCCTTTCTGAGAGGAGTCATGACTGTTTTCTGAGGCTTAGAGTCTCAGACCCAAAGCAAGAACCAGCAGGAGACCATCTCTTTGACAGCCTCCCGTACCCAAAGGCCTGGCTGGCACGTGACTGCTTCCTCCTGCATAAAGTACCTTTGTACTAACAGGAAGAAGCAAGAGGCCGTTGAAAGAGACCAGCTCTTGGGTTCAGGCTGAGCAACCCCTTCTCTCTTGTTGCAGCTTTCAAAGGTGTTTAAACAAAGACTCCCAATTAAATGCCTTGTAAGTGGGGATAACAAGCCGAGATGAACACTCCTTCCCTGCACACCCAGTACCCTCAGCTCCCACCCTGAGGTGGGCAGAGACATGGGACAAGCATCGTGATTAACTTTCCTTGCCTATGACAAAAAATGCTGAGATATAAACAGTACAGTAAGAACAGGAGGGACCACATCTTAAGGTTAAGATTCCACTTTAAAAAGTAGAGAGTTGAGAGATTCCTAACATATTCTCTGGTAATCAGACAATAACCCAACAGCCTACCTTAAGGCAGGGCAGACAGTTTTAACTGCTATGTCCCCATTGCTTGAGGGCAACCACTATCTTGGAGAAGAACAGGATAAACAAATCCCTTGTGTTGGGTTTATGTCGTAGAATTAGCTGGAAGACTGATAGTACAGGAAGGGAGACATGGTGTCTCTCAGCAGAGATGAGCACCCTGAGACCACCTGTCAAGCCCACGCCCAATAACAACCTCCCGCCTGCCCTTTGCCACATTCTTGAAAGTCTTAAAAGACAGAATCCCCAAACTTTCAGTGTGCCTCCTCTCTGAGGACGCCCGCACTTTCCTTTCTTTAAGTGCATAGTTCAAATAAAGCTTTCTTACCGCTCAGGTTATTGCAGCTTATCTCTTTGCTATTTCATTTTCTTTCCAAGTCTTCACTCTGTCTCCGCTTTACTCCTACTAAGTGGGGAGGGGCTGCTAAGAGCTCACATTTAGACCTGCATGTTTCCATCACCTGGGTGACCTGGATGGAACTGCCGCCGTGCGATCGGCTCTCAGTAGCCTGCCCGAAAATCTCCTTTCTTTGGGAAGTTCTCAGAACATAATCTCACTCCATCTTGTGCCCTGTGGCTCCCCCAAATCCTGGAGTGGTCGGAGCTAGTCCCCATGCCATGCAGATCCAAGCCGACCCAGGAAGCCGGGTGACCCTGGTTTCAGGAGTTAGCAAGGGAATCTGCCCTAGGCCGAGAACTTTCCCTCTTTCCCTTTGCTTACTAGTTAGTTCTCTGCTGCCTACACGGCAGCTGCCACTCCCTGCCTCTCTTGCTTTAATGAATTTCTTCCTTACCTACACTCATCTGACCTGTTCAAGAATTCTTTCTCGACCAGAGTCAAGAACCCTCCCCGATGCAGGCTGAGGTTTCTCCTCGTGCCTCACCTGGTGCGCAGGGAGAGACCCCCCGCCAGACGCAGCTGCCCGGCAACCGCCTGACAGCAGCAACAAGCTTGGTTTCTGGAGGGACAGAGGCTTTCCTTGTCCTCTCCCACGGGGGTTCAGACTCCTTGAGCAAATACAGAAAAGAGAAGATAAATCTTGAACTTCATTCACTTTACCCCCGTTTCTCTCCTATAGAGAATTACGGAGAATCTCTTGCAGCAACGTGTTTGGGTCTAAACCCTGGTGGATGGATGCTCACCGTGCTGCAGAGCATCACCTGCCGACTGAACATCAGTCAAACATGGACTCTTTTCAATCTAAGACAGTTTGATGGCGCTAGGCTTGCACATGTAATTCTGTGGTTTTAGGACCACTAGATAGAGGGACCGTTGGGGCCTGCTGTCCTTCACCCAGAACTGGATGACAACGGTGAGAAGTGTCCTTCCCTTTAGTGGGGTCCTGGGGCATGAAGGAGCTGCCCACCTGGGAGCTGCTCAGACTGATGGGTGTCTATGCCTGTGTGCTTGCTTTGCTGTTGGATGCGGGGGAAGAAGGCATCCAGATTCTAGAAACCTAAGTGCCGGGTATGAGGGAACATGGGGGTATGGGAGATATGGGGCCCTTGATGGATGAATCTTGGCAGCTCCCTGGCTTGGTTAGGGGACTTACTTAAAGTTAGGTGTTGAGCTTGGGAAGTGCAGGACGGAGGAGAGGGGACCTGTGGTATGGGACCAGGAGAAAGGGCAGGTGCAACCTGGAGCCTCGGGTCCAGCGGGTGCCACCCAGTATTTCATTTTCCCTTGGCTTGTCTGCGCAGTACCGTCGGGGCCTGCTGTGACGCGCTCCTCCCCGAGAGGATGTCTGGTCTCCTTTTTAGTGAGCACATTTAGCTCCGGGTCTGGCAGGTCCCAGATGCTCAAGGATTATTATGAGGCACTAAGAAGAGGCAAACAGGAGCAGAGTACCTGTAGAGCTGTGGTTGGTGAGCAGGGAGTGTTTTCTTAGCAAACAGACTTGGCTTTGCCTTTGATTTCTGCAGGGGGCCAATTCCTCTGCTCATTCACTTCATCTTGTGTCAAGAGAGGCAATTCACAAAGCACACGGCCAAGAGCAGGGAATGAAATTAGAGCAGGCATTTTAGCTGCCAAACCGGAGGCAGGTGGAAGAGCAGAGAGGAAATACCAGCTCAGAGGAGCAACTCACCTTTGTCCCACATTTCCAGAAATCTGAAGATGGTCCAGCCACAGCCCTGTTACCATTAACCTCCTGATGCTAATGGTGGCTTGTTTGCATTCCCGTTAACCTTTCTTGGCAGGGCGGCTACAGCGGACTGCAGCGCACACATGTCTCTCCTAGTGGAGGTTTCCAAAGACACAGAGAAAGATGAAATGCACCAAAATCGTAAATGTTTGCATTGGAGCCAAAGGGGAAAGACTACTTCCAGCTGGTCTTCAGGGATGAGGGCTGGGGAAAGAGGATTAATTCTTTTATGCACAGATGTCACATTTATTGTGAGTCTGCTGTGTGTCAGGCACACCACTAGCTGGGGATGCAGAGATGAAAAGACATCGTTCCTGCTCTCAGGAAGCCCTAGTCCAGAGGGGAAGAGCCAGCTTGCTGACAGCGCCCAGATTCATTTTAATAGAACCTGAACATTCCGGCAGGTTTCTTTTTTTAAAACTTTTTATCTTGAGATAATTTTAGATTCATGGGAAGATCCTGCATGCCCTTCACTCAGTTTCCCCCAGTGGTAACATCTTGCATCACCATAATACACGCTGGCCGACCTTTAAGTGTGTTTCCTCTGCACTGCTTCCTACCACCTCTTCTCTTCCTTCAGGTGTATCTCCTGCACCTCAACCCACAGCCTTGTCATGCTCTAGGTTTTCTCCTGTCAAGAAGCAAAGTCTTTTAATTAGTCAACAAATGTGTGTTATGTTGGTGACCTGCAATGCACACTTAGAGCATTATCCTAGGAGAGGAAGCTTACAGCGGGATCCTTGTCATCTGTTTCTTTCCATTTACTTGTACATCACAGCCCATCATAGCGCTGTTGAGAATGACTGGCTTGAAAGGAAGAAAAGGAGTTGATACTGTTCTAATGATCTTTGCCATTGGGTGTGTATGTACTGTCCTGTCTTAGCCTCACAACAAGCCCATGTCAGAGGTGCTGTGACTGTCCCTACCAGAGGTTGAGGATATAACTGACACAGCTCCTAAATGGCAGAGCCCACACTGTCTACCTCCGGAGCCCCTGCTCTTAATCCCCACTTGCAGTGGAAGGAATTGATACCAGTGGACTTTCTGGAACCCATGTGGTGCCTTGGGAGTGACATCAGTAGGACAGGGGATCTCCGATGCCACTCAAAACATATGGCACAGTCCCCTCCCCTTCTTTTCAACCCAAGGCTGGGCCTGGCAACCTTTATGAAACTTTGCTTTAATAAGAACTCTAAAGGAACAGAGAAGCTGGGAGGAAAGATCTGGAGTCATAATATGGGCAGACTAAAATTGGGTAGAATTTTCCAGGAGTTTAGTTTTAAGCTTCTTGAATTAATGTCAGTGAGTCTCCAGTAGTCATATCTTACTGATTTGGGATTTATGGTCAGCAGAATGGGGATTGGGATGAACTGAGCTTTGCTAGCACCAATTGGAGGGAAGTGCTTTGCAAACAGGTCAGTGTGGTAAATAGAGAACTGAGCCCACTCCTTAATTTTATTTTTCAAATGCACAGTTCTTGTCTTACGTTTTTTATGTTTCCAGAAAATTCTTCAGCTGTCCCTGTCCATTCTCTTGGCTAAGTGCCCTTCCTCATCTCTCTTTGGCTCCATTCTCCTTTCCTGGGCTGGGCCAGGTGCATCCTGTCTGTGGAGGAGCACCTGTGACTGCTCCTGAAGTGCTTTGTTCCAGATTCCTCAGTATTCTGAAGCATTGGCTCTGAAATCCGGGCTCTTCCGAGTAAATGTTCAACAACCCAGGAAGTGAGCTTGTACCTGAAAGATCTGGCAGTGTTTGGAGGAAATTGGGATTTAATTAGTGTTTCCTTTTATGCGGCTGTCAATATGCCTCTGTTACATTTATGGGGTTGTGTGGGTATCCTCTGGTGACTAATTACATGAAATTTCTCCTCTTTGCTAAACCCTAATAAACATGCACAATATATAAAGTGGAAAATGGCTCTTTTGCCAAAAGTGAGATTCTTAATTCGAATAGGGACTTATTTTTCTTCTCTTTTAGGAGATGGTCATTCCACACGTGTGTGTTTCACTGATGGGTGGGTGATATGTAATTTTTTTCTCTTAGAGGAGATAGCAATGAGTAATCTAAACCAGCTACACTTTCTCATCTTTTTGTCCAGGACCAGAAAAGTAGCAGTGAAAATAAAAACCGAATGGGACTTATATTTAGATTGTTCCTGTTGTGTGTGTTTTTCTAACCTTGGGCTAAGTGTGTTTAATTATGCCAAGAGCAGTGTTTCGTAGGTGTGTGGAAAGGTTAGGAACACGCTACTCCTTGCGGTGATGGAAGTGTTGGCCCCTTCTCCCAAGGTATGTGGGACTGGAGTACATTCCCAGATGTCTTCCAAATCCAGCTGCCCCGGAGTTGGCTGTAAGCTCCCACCCAGAAAGAGAATTCAAGGGGGTTCCAGGGGGGCTGAGCTGAATGAAATCAACTCAAATGACTCCTAGGTCCAACGCTGTGATCACAGTATACATTTTTCAGATAAGAACCTGAGGCCGGTCCAGTTAAAGGTCTTGGCTGGTGTGGTTGCCAGGGCTGAGGGGAGAGGAGAAGAGGGAGTGGTTGTTTACTGGGTGTGGCGTTTCCGTTGGGGAAGGTGGACAAGCTCTGGAGATGGATGCTGGTGATTGTTGCACGACAATGTGGATGTGCTGAATGCCACTGAACTGTACCCTTAAAAATGGTTAGGATGGTGAATTTTATGTCTAGGATATTTTACTGTCCCTCCAACCCAACACACGCACAGTCCTGGCAGGCCGCAAAGCACCGAGGCTTGCCTACTGTCCCAGCCCACTGCTCCTTCAATTAGTGCTAACTACCTCTGGGAATGCTGTGTACATAGAACCAGAAAAGATTCTCTCTGTCCTGAAGGATGCCCAGAATTACTTGCCAGAGAGAAAAAGGCAGCCTGCTAGAGACTTGACCTCTGGGCACAGAAGACGCAAACACAAATGCCATCTTGGAAAAGGATTAATGATTTAAATGGTCTAAGGGAAAGAAAATGCTATTAGTGCTAGTTTAGCTCACCGATAAGGGTCCATTAATTCACCGAGAAGGGTCCAAGGAATTCCAGGGGAGGGTACTGTGGCCCTAATTATGTCTTGGGTAATTTGACCATTTAAATGGCAAACCAGTTTGCAACCAGGTTCTTCCTCCAGGTATCTCCTATTTATTCAGTGCCGTTCCCTCCCACTAGGAGCCGGGCAGCTCTTCAGATGTATATGTCACGTTGTGGAGATGTTAGCTTGTCTTTGCTGATGGTATCCCTCCTCCTCTTCTATCATGTAGCCTTGTAGCTCTTCTGTGGGATTGGAAGTGTGTCTAGTTGGAATTATCACCTGTGCTAACAGGATTCTTGTAGCCTTCAGAAGGTACGAGGCCGAATACCATGTTTGCCACATCTTCCATGGATAGCTCTGAAGGGTAAGCTCTGACAATTGTACTTAAGTCATGGGGAGATTTAGAACCTGTCCAAGCCCATGGGTGCCAGGTGCCTGCTAGGGGAGTGTGGTCCACATGAGCAGCCAGTGCTCTGCTGCGTGGGCAGGACCCACTCTCCAGAGATGGCCACCCCCAAACCCGATGACTGTGTGTCTGGACGCTGCCCTAAAGTATCACCCTCAACTCCAAGGGAGATTTAGTAATTCAAAGGTGAGTCCCAGGCTGCCCTTCCTGATGTTTTCCCCAGGATACAAGATGTGCAACCAGTCTTGCGTGGAGAGATTTTGGATCAATGATTCCTACTTTTTGCTTCTACCAATCTCCATCATGTGACGGGGTCAAAGACACTGAAAGTCTTGGGGGTGAAGAATGTGATGTTCTTCCGAAAACAGAGGGGAGAATGTTTATTTGCAAGGCCTCCTTTAAAATAAGTAATAAATAAAAGTTGCTATATCTATATATATTCTTCATTTAATCCTTACAATAACCATAAGAGGTGTAGGTATCATGGTTTCCATTTTGTAGATAGAAACGAGGCCCAGAGAGGTTTAGTGACTTGTCTCAAATCACACAGCCAGTAAGTAGTAGAAAAAAGATTCTCATCAGGTTTTTGGATTCAAATTTCCATGTTCTTTTGGTAGTACCACAAGGACTGGTGTTCATTGCAAAATCTAAATATCTAGGGCTTAAGGTAACTGCCATTAGTACAGACCAGTGAGCTACATTATGTGGCCATTAACTGATTCAGTTTTTCAAAAAGGGCCACCATTTCTCCTCTTTGTCTTGCCACCTATGCAAATCTTACGTCCTCTGTGTACTGGTGATGACAGATGGAGGTAGAGGAGGGTGGAAGGAATCGATGATTGGTGGTGGGTGGGCAGAGTAGGCATAGGATGGAAGGACTTTGTTCTTCTGAACCAGTTCTGTTTTCTTTTGAGAAAACGGCAGTGCATTTGCTCCTCTGGCTCTGTGTGCCTCCCCCATCCTCCTTCCCATCTTCTGCCCTCCACATGGGGACACCCCCAGAGTAAGGTTCCATTCTGAGCTGGCTTTTCTTGCACACTCTTCTTCAGGGCTCTCATCCACCTCTTGGCTTCTGCCACCGTGACCGCTGTCGAAGTGGTTCCGAGTCACCAGTCCCAATTTCTGCCATCTTCAGCCCTGCTTCCCTCTCGCTGTTGGACAGTTCCTCTGGGGGTCGCTCCAGCACCGAACTTGGCATGCTCTCCATCACCTTACCTCCCCTTTCCACCCGACTCCAGCACCTGCTCGCTGCCCACCCTGTGGCACCCCAGCTCTCCTGTTGCCCCGGCCCCACTCATTCAACACCTCCCCTCTCACTTAACGTATCTAACTTGTTGCTGAGTCCCGTGACTTCTACCTTTCTAGGGACTCTAGCGTCCACCCCCTCCTTCTGTTCATTTGACATCTCTTTACTCAGAGCTTTGTAGGGCCAGGCCTTTGTACACCATGTGGATTGCTCTGGTCCTGATTCCCATGAACTTTTTCGATAGACGATGAGAATAATTTCTTACTGGTATTCCTATCTTCTATTTCTTTCCACTCTATCCTATACTATTGCCCGAATGTTCCCAAAATAAAACTCAGATCACATCTGCTCTGTCAAAAATATTTTATGGTCTGTGGCGTTTAGGCTCTCCAGACTGTGATCTGAAATCACTTTTCCAATCGCATGTTCCACAATCACTTCTCTACTCCTGAAACAGAAGGAGTAGCAATAGCTGTTACTAGTAAAAATAGCAGTGGTGATAAAGCAAGAGCAGTAAGTAGGCAGATAGTGATCGCAGAACACTGTGTGCTGAGCACCGTTCTAAGCGCTTCATACATATTAACTCATTCAGTTCTCATAACCACCTAGACACTGTTACTCTAGTAAATGCATCACTTGCTACTGTAGACATGCCCTGTGCATTTTTTTTATGTAACTATCTTCTCCTACAGCCATGCCTGGCTTAGGTCTAAACCTTACCCATTTCTCAAATTATCATAGGTGCCCTGACCTCCTTGCTGTTTCTCCGGATGCCCTCCTGTTAGGTGGGCTCTTTGTGTTCCCGCTTCTCTCTCATCGTATTCCTCATTTTCTGCCTAGTGAGATAGACATGAGTGTACTTGGGTTATCCTATCCGGTTTCTTGGAAGACTCTTGAGGGCATGGACTATTTCCTGTGGATCTGTATCCTTTGTGGCATCTGGCAGGTACTTTACACATAGTGGGTGCTGGATATATTCTATCTATTGAAGCAGACAGAGTTGAATTGACAGACTAGATTCTTGTTCGCGGTTGCTGTCATTCCCGTAGCCTCCTCCCTTCGAGCGAAAAGGCCAGCAGAGTCCCAATCAGGAAGAATGAAGATGTCAAGCATGAGCCAGAGGCAAAATCGTCTTTCATTTGCTCATCGGTATTCAGTCATTACCTGTGCTCTTTAAAAGACTGAGTGGGAGGGGCCTTCATGGAGGGGTGCCCTTTGCTTGAGGGGAAGGAGAAGATGGATGTCTTGTGGCTGTGTTCACACAGACGGGATCGGAAGGTACAGGTTCATGTTATGAGTAGCCAGAGGAAATTCTGTATTTAGGAAAGGTGCTCCGATATGACACAAGCATGTCTATCTTGTGCTATTCTTAATTAGCTTTGAAAAATCAAACATTATTAGTTTAATTTATTCTTGCAAGTTTATTCAGCCTCAGCATATCACAGTCCCACAGGGGTAGGGCCAAAACTCAAACTCAGAATCTCAGATTATGAAACCCATGTTTTCACCCACCATATTAAGATCTACAGCTGAAGGAAATCATTCTAACTTCTCAGACTGGCAGTCGATACTGTCAGATGAAAAAATTCAATTTGTAACAGGTAGGGTTGGGAGAGGGAGGCAGAAAGTTGGAAACGTGTTTCTTAAACATTTTAAAACAAGCAGAGCCTTTTTTCCAAGACACTTTTATGTGGGACCCCAAGATGAAAAGCGGGTAAATGTGGAGCGGCTCTAGTTGGGGGCGGGGCTTGGCTTCAGACCACACCCTCGGTCTCCCCTGTGCCCTCCCGAGGCCCTCTGAAGAGAGCAACATGCAAACCATGCCTCCAGCCCAACCTTGGTATTTCCAGGGTGACTAAGCGGAGTCTCAAAGAGGCTGTGTGGCCTGGCGAAGGCTGGGGATGAGCTGGGGGTAGGTAGGGGCCAGGACTTTAGCTCCTGAATGACAACCTCCATTGTAACTGGCTCTCTCTGCCGTATATCCGTCCCATGATAGACCATTACAGACCAGACCAAAAGCACAAAAGTAAAACAGACATGGCATGAAGACATCCTGATTATCAAGTGCTCTGGGAAATGACTGAGAAAATGGATCATATTAATTTTCCAGAGGAAGGGCACCCGGAGCTTCAGCTTGAAATGGGAGAGGCTTTATTTTGCTGACAGAAGACTAATGCTTTTTGACTCACGTTTTTATTTTTTACAATTGTAACAATAATACATTTTCATTATAAAATAACTTCGAAAATACAGAAAAATTAAGGAAGAAAATAAATCACCCATATTCCCATAACTGAGATATTTACTCAAAGCTTTGCATGGTGGATCTCCTTCCATTATTTTTCCTGCACATAATGTATACATACCAAAGTGGATCAAATTGTTTTACATGTTATCTCATTTATGCTTTTTGCTCTTTAACATTATAGCATGTACACTTTCCATTCTGACCACTATTTGTAGAAAACATAATCTGAAACATCTCTCCTTACAAAAGTAATATATGTTAATTGTAGAAATCTAGATAATGTAAAGCACTAAGAAGAAAATAAAAATCTCTGATCATCTCAGTACCCAGAAATGACTGTTGCCAGCATTTTGTTGAATATTCTTGTAGTCTTTTTATTATATTCACTCATATGTAGATATTCTTAATATGGTTATATTACATATACTTACATATTTTCCAGTGTGATGAATCATAGATATTTTCATCTTTCATTACTTTATGATAAACTAAAAAATGTTTGATTGTTATCTGTATGTACTTGCTTGTCCGTGTTTGGCCATTTTTTTATAGATTTATTGTTGATTATTACATATTCTTTATAGGTTAAATCTTTTCCCCTTTTGCATCTATGTGAAAATATTGAGCATATAAATAAAAAGTCTTTAATTCATCAGTTCTCTACAGTGTATTAAGTTACTTACAAATTTAGGCTACTACAAATAATGCTGCACTTAATATATTTGCACATAGATTTTATCTGCATCACTTTTTTGGGATTGATTAAGAGAAATGGGATTATTGGGTCACTCCCCATGAGAAGTTTATGCAACTACCTATTTCTCTAAACTCTTAGCATAACTGAGTATTATCTTTAAGGGGCTAATTTAATAAGCGAAAAAAAAAAGGACTTTATTTTAGTTTTAAATTATTTGGTTATTAGAAAGGCTGATTTTCTTCTATATTATTACCTATTTATGTCTGGATGCTTTGTGTATTGACTGCTGTTCTTTGCCCAGTTGGGTTGTTACTGGTTTTCTAATTGACTTATTAGAGTTTTAAAAATATAAATTCAGGATATTAATATTACATATTTGCTACAAATGTGTTTCTCACTTTGAAACATGAATTATTATATTACAATTGATTTGGTTTTATTTGCTACTTTAGATTATATGGTCAAATCTATTGATTCTTTTCTTTGTGACTTGCCACCATTTGTTTTATGCTTAGGAAAGGTATTTTATTTTTCTGGTTTGATTTTGGTCATTTAGCTTGAAACTCCATGCTTGGTGTATTTCATGTGTCACTTGTCTGAAGTGGGATAGTTTTGAAAAGACTTGAAATGAGTGTGAGGACCAGATCTGGGCAATCATCAGAGGGCATCTTGAGCTGGCAGAGATTCTGAATAAAGAGAGTGGAGGAGAAAGGGGAAACTGGAAGAGCAACAGCACATGGAGGTGAGGTTTCAGAGGGAGAAGAGTCTGGGACAGCTGGACACTGAGGGCCACACAATGAGTCCTCAGAGGTTGTGTGGAACCACAGTTTACATGCCGGCAGGAACCGAGGTTGAGAAAGAATGACAGCTGTTCTTGATTGGGGAAGTGGGGTTTCTTGATGTGGGATTAGTTAGCTAAAAATCTCTTATTGCTATAGCCAAGGTCACCAAGGACTCTCCAGTTGTCAAATCTCATGTCCTTTTTTGTTTACCTTCTCTGCTGCTTTTGACATTGTCTGTGTTTCCTGTTTCTTGAAGCGCCAAATTCCCTCAGGTTCTATGGCACCATCCTCTCCTGATTTTCTTTCTTCTCTGTCAGGTGGGGGCTTCTGCACTCTCCTGCCATCCACGCGTCGAGATTGAGCCTTGCACCCTCTTCTTTCTACTCTATAAACTCTCCCTAGGCGACCTATTCATCCCGATACTTTCAGGTACCATCCACGTGCCTAGGACCCTGCCTCTCAATTTGTATCTCCAACCTGGACTCTCTTCTGAATTGAGGTGAATGTATTTACCTCATGGTTTGGATGTCTTACCTCAAATGGAGCATGACCCAAATGGATCATCCTCTCTCCCCTCCCCAACCCAACTTGCTCTTCTCCCAGGATTCCTTGTCTAGTGAGTTTCCTAAGATGCTTAGCAACTCTGCTTTCAGAAAGGATACGGTTAGAAGAAATGGACTCAATAAGAACAAAGAAAAAATACTGAAGGAACAAAACAGCAGCAGACTCACAGAACCCAAGAATGGACTGATAGTTACGAAAGGGAAAGGGACTGGGGAAAAAGGGTGGGAAGGGAGGGATAAGAGGGAAAAAGGGGCATTACGATTAGCAGACGTAATGCTGGGGGTGGGCACGGGGAGGGCTGTACAACTCAGAGAAGACAAGTAGTGATTCTATAGCATCTCACTACGCTGATGGACAGTGACTGTAATGGGGTTGGTAGGGGGGACCTGATGAAGGGGTAGTTTAATAACCATAATATTGCACATGTAATTGTAGATTAATGATACCAAAATAAATTATATTAAAAAAAGAAGAAGAAATGGACTCACATCTCTGTGAGAAACTTTGAGTAAACACGAAGATGTTCCTGTGGCTGAGAATGCATAAGTAAGTACTAGTTTTCCCAAGGAAAACTAAAATAGGGGAGACAGCATTCTGTTCTTTGAGTTGGGAAATAAAGCCCTAACTCCTAGGTATTTTAAAGGTCCTAAGAGGTCATTTGGAAGACAAGAGTCTCCGAACATTCTTCAAGTATAAGAATTTTGTAAATAACCTCCTCAGTCTTCAGCTTGCAAATTCAATCTCCAAAGGTCACATATTCCAAAATAGCTTCTAAATTTGCTTCTATGATTTGCATTCATAAGAAAATGCACCTGCAGATCATGTAGGGCAACAACTAAGCAGAATGTAAAGCCTCTACTGGTGGTCCATGCGGTGTGGCAAATGTAGTTCCTAAAGCTTTTTAAAGAGAAATTGCTTCCTAAAGGTGGAAGCTTTTTAAAGAGAAATTTCTCAAATATCTCAGTTAAACAGAATTGGCTTTTTATTGTTTTAATTAACAAAAGACACCACAGGCTGGTCAGAAGGGGGCGAGTTCTTTCCAGATAAGCATTTTAAAGCTTCAAGCAATAGATGTCCAAATTTGGGCCAGCTACTTTGAGAGAGAAGCCAAAGTGAGGCAGTGTCTTTTATCCATTTATCTAGTCATTTTCTTTAAAAGTCAGAAGTGCAAACAGCATCATGTCTCACTCCAGCACTTGACTGAGTGGGCATTCATGCTCTGAGCTCACCTGCAAGTCAGGCTCTTTCTTGCCCATGTGCCTCCCGCCCTTCCCTGTAATACCTGTCTCCTTTCATTTGATAGAATTGAATCCTGCCTGGGACACTGTCACTCACAGCTTTGTTATAAGCTTTCCTAATGTCCCACACACCTACTGCTAATTTATGGAAATGAACCACAGACATTGTCTTTCAAGGAAACTTTACGGATCTTTAGTAGAACTAGTGCATTAATACAACTCATTAATACGAATACTAAGGAAGTCTTTGCCCAAATCCTGTGTGACTTGCTGAAATTCTCTCCTTCTCTGTGCTTCTGCTGCCCGCTATAGTTAAAGATGCTGCTGCCAAGTTCACTCTGCTTGTTGACATGGTCCTGAAAGCACAATGCAACTGTGGCTTTCGTTGGACAAATTCAGGCATTCTGGTCGTATTTTTATGCTTTTTTTAAAAGTACGCATTTGCACTTTGTGCATTAGTGATGTTGTTGTGCTTTCACAGGGAGGATCTTACTCCAGAAAGATGTAGAGGTCCACTTGGCTTAGGAGCCCCTGATGAGACAAGGAAATCCGTAAGTGCGAAAATCACTGATTTAAATCCAGTTCCTGAGAGGGAGCAGACAGGAACCAGATAGAGCTTCCACTAAATGATTCCGGCGAGATCTGAGAGCAATGAGCTGAAAGCAAACAAAGCAAAAACTTCTGGCTGCCTGTGGTGCAGCCGCTTCCTCTCCGCCTCAGTTGAGCATCCCCGCCACCTGACATCTCTTTCATTTAGTTGCGACAGCCATAGCTTCTTGCCTGGAAACCCAAGAGAGTCCTTCTGTCCTCACTTCTTGGAAATGTTTAACCCCTGCCAGCTGGAATCAACATTGCAGGGCAGGAAGGGCAGCCATATGGCTTCAGCTCTCAGAATGACAGGTTTCATGCTCATGCACATCATTGGTGCCATGGAATGGTTTTCTCCTGCAAGATTCTGGGCCGGCCTTGGGAGGAAGAGATGAGACAAGCTCTTGGCTGCAGGATGTCCACAGTCTCTTGGAGAAGAAAAGTGCTCTCCTGGTGGGGCAGGGATGGGAGCCCGGTGGCTGCACCGTTGTCTTGCATTCACTGCTGTGTTAGTGACCATGTGTTACTCATATTCATCATTTCCTTCTATCACATGTCCATTCCCATCTCTCTATCACTTCCCCATGATCTGGCTTCTGTGCTCACCAGTCTGCTGAGGTGGTGCTCTCCAAGGAGCTGGTTGGCTCAGGGCCTGTGCCCTTTTCTCAGGCTTCCTTGTTCTTTCCTCCTGCTCAGCAGTGCTGTTGCTGTGGCCATCATGCCACCATCTGACCTTGCTTTCCCTCTGACCCTCTGACTGCTCTTTGTCTCCATTTGTGGCTCTCATATTTCTCCACTTTTCCTAGATGCTTACTCTGTTCTTCAGGGCTTACCGTCCTCCCTCAGAGATCTCTAACACTCACGGCCGAGTTATCTGCTCTAGTCCAGTATTTCCAACCTATGCCCTAGTTCCTAGTCTTCCTAAGTTCCAGCAGAATATGGACCAAATGCCTACTGGCCATTTCTACCCAAGTATCATGTCATTATCACAGACTCAGTCTGATTAAAATTCACCAAATCATCCACACTTGAGTCCTTTTCCTGCTGTTCTTGAATAGGGAAAGCCAAGATTCATTCTTGACTCTTGGTTCTGTTTTGGAGGATGGAGCCAATCATTCCCCATGCCTGACAACTTTATTCTGATTGTCCCTCCAATCAGTTCCTTCCATGTTCCTCACCACCAGTGTCTTTGTCTGGTTTCACCGGAAGTTCTGCTGTTGCCTGTGGTCTGATCTCCTTGCTACTGGTCTCTGCCCAGCTCCAGTCGATTCTCTACACCTCTGTCAGATTCATGGTCTCGAAACACTGCTTTCTTCTCCCACATCCTCTGCTTTACCATTCATGGCTTTGCCATTTTATGGTAAACAGTTTTACCTAACAGTTTACCATTAGAAACAGCCTAAAGTCTACCATTTTGAGGACATCACTGTGGAATTCCCAATCCTGGCCAGTGGATCCACACCTCCAGGCAAGCAGGGTACCCAGAACATGCCAAGGGCATTCCTGCTCCCCACCCATACTGTGCTAGCTTCCTTGCCCAGAAGGCCTTCTCTGTCTCCAATTCCCACTTGCAAATCTTTCCTCCCTCTTCAGCGTCTAGATTAGGATCTCCTGTTCTTAATGAAACTTCTTGTAAATATTCGAGCCTAAGCACCATCAACCCCAACAGCTAAAGACTAATATTCGGCACTTACTTTAATCCCACACATACTGCTTTTTGGTATCTTCTGCACTGTTTTCTTTCATTGATGTTTCTGTTTTATTTTTGGATTTAAAACATTTTTTTATTTTCATCTGCATGTTTACTGCCCTGACACAATGAGCTGTACATTTTTTCCTTGTCCCCTTTTATCTAGTGCAGAGCTCGGCAGGTAGAAGTTACTCAGCGCTTGAGAGCAGAATGAGATTTAAGGTTACTTGGGACTTTTACTTTATTTTAATCAAGGAAATCTATTTTTAAAGTAACTGTTTTTCCCTGTACATAATTATTTATTAACCTGTTCATCCCTCTCATCTTCCCATCAATATATAAAAATAAAACTTTACGCACCAAAAAAAAATATTGTTTATTGTTTGTTAGCTTGATTATGTGTGATTGACAGATGAGACATAACTAATATGATCCTTGTTTTTAAAGACATGTTGTCAGCTCATCTTTCCTGACGAGGCTGTGCGAGTTATGCTCAGGGTGGATCCTCGCTTGTGGTCACATGTTTGAATCCCAGAGAAGGAAGGAAATAGCAAGACTGCATGCAGCGGCTGCCAGAGTAAATCAGGCACAACTTGGCCCTGACGGTTCTTGCATTAAAGGACATTAAGGACAGGGGAGACTGGCTGGCCGGTGAGGGTGGACCTGGATTTCAGCTTAGCAAATCCAGAACCTCGATTTAATGGTTAACCACATTTTCCTAGGGGGAAATTGATATTAATCAAACTACAAACGCCAATTGTAAAATCAGCATAAGATTTTAGGGATAGATATATTATATATACCTTCTAGGGTGAGATTTGGGAGTTATGAAGGTGTGCAGGCAACCTACTTCGAAATCAGAGTTGACTGGTGATCAGAGCCGTGGTTTTGTGGGGACCCCAAATTCTGGGAAGGCCAGAATTGCCTCTGGACTTGTGTGTGTGTGTGTGTGTGTGTGTGTGTGTGTGTGTGTATAAGACTACACATTTTTCTCCACATGCCTGCATGCTCACCTCTGCCATTGATGAGCATTTATTGAGCACCTGCTAAGTACTCCGTGCCATGTGCCGAAAATGCAGGCATTACCCCTCCTGTCCTGGAGTTCCTAGACAAGTGCCTGTCCTGTGGACAGTGCTGAGTAAGCAGTAACAAACTCTTACTCAGCAGTTCTTTGCTTCTAACTCCCCGCAGATGTGTTTTTCCTTTGTGCCCTTTGTGTCTTCAAAATCATTTCTGAAGTTGGTGTGTTTATAAAACTGGCTAATGTCTCCAATTTCATGTCACTTTATTTTTGGAAGTGACATTCCCTACTCTTCCCTCCAGTTCAAGATGATACTCTGTGCATGCTGGGTAGACTGACACACGGATAGATACTAATCCTCTATCCTGCCTTTGGTGCTAGCTATTCATGCTCATCTCAGGTATAGCTGAAAAGGTCTTGTGGAAATTGGTTCAGAGGAGCCGTTATTAAAGCAGTTTGTGTCCAAGGCAGGTGGTAGAAGTTTCAGTTTGCTCCCTAGTCTGCTTTGAGAAATAACATTGTATTTAAAAGCAACATCTAGTAGCACGGCTATTAGTGGAGATGCCTACAGGGAGGAGAATTTTTCTTCTTAAGGAGAAGAGTGGGAGGTTGCCTTCGTCCCTGGGGAAAAAAGAGATGACAGGATTTCACGCTGGAGCAGAGAAAAGCCCTACATGGATATAATCCTGCCTTTTCCGCCTGGCCCACTTGGCTGTGGTGCGTCAGTGAGAGTCGCAGACCTTTTCTAGCTGGGAGGAGGCAAGAAGGGCAGGCTGATCCTGTGTCCAGTTAGTCTGAACAACTGTAGCATGCTGATCCTTAGTCCTGGAGCTGAAATTCCCAGGATGTCTGCCCAGGAATGATTGGATGCCAAGATAAAGAGTTTTGGTGTGATTTAGAAAGATGTGTTCTAATCAGGCTTTTGGCACAGAACTGATTGGCAACTCCAGAGCCATAACCCAGTCCCAGGAGTTGTTTCTTTCCAAGATTTGATTCAGAGTGAGTTAGAAAAGAGCATTTTACCAGAATCAAGGGATAAGACTAAAGTTCATCTGTCTCTGCCAACAGTTAAGGATTAGTGATAAACTATTAGATTTGTTGAATGTTGAGCAACTGAAAAACAGTAACTGATGGTTGAATAGGATTGTCAAAAGCTGTAGAATGTGGCTTTTGCTAACATCCACAGGTGACAAATGCCAGAAGCATACATCTTCTGCCCAATGTTTATTTTTATTAGATTTTTTTTAAAGGGAGTGATTTTATTAGATTTTGGTGGGGGAGGAATTATAGATTTATTTTAAATGTAGTTAAAACATCTACTCTTTGGGAAGCTTTCTTTTTCAGACTTGGGATTGTGACTGCTGCATGATCACAACCTGGGGTGGTGTAGGATGTCCATCCATCCGTCCATGCAATAAAAATTTCTTGGCCTGCAATATGGCATTCTCTAAGGAAGTAATGCACAAATATATTGAATGTTGAGTCTATAAACATAAAATATGATTGCTGGCCATCCTGCCTTATAGAACAGTTTGAGGGTGGGAATGGGGACTGAAAGTCCAATAAAAAATTGGGTATTTTTGATAGAATCTGGACCTGAGGACCACCTTTCGAATAAGCCCACCCACCATCACAGAGAGACCTAGGTGTCATCTTACTTAGGCTGCAAGCATCCTGCAGAGGACACGTCAGCAAGCCACAAGCCCACTTTTCCCCTGACCCCTCCTCTCAAAGAGCCCGCCAAACCGCTGACCATAAAAAGCCTCTTGACCTGTTAGAGACCCCTTTTCCTTTGTTCTGCTGGCCAGAACAGAGGGGGCCCTCTCAGGTTCAGCAATAAACCTGCCTGGACTGTTGAGTTTGCATCCCCTCTCTTCTTTCAATTTTAACATTAAAATCTTGGGTATTCCTATATTGAAGTTGGCTTGAATTGATTTAGTGTGGGTTTGGGGGAGAACTCAGGTGTGTGGATTCAGAAAACTATTCAAGTTTTCCTTTAGCCATTGTTTCTTTGAATAAATGCTTTATCTGATATTTAGAATTTTTCACTTGGAGTAGGGCAAATATCCCTTATCACTCAATGGGAAATAGAAATGTATTGGGACTAAAATAGTCCTCTCTTCAAATGTATTCCACATTGCCTCCTTGTTTACAGCTAAACCTGAGCCCACCCTTCAGAAACCTATATAGGACATTTGGAACTTTTGCTACTTTAAATCTCTCTGATTCAGTTTGTCTTGATCTTAGATATCTGTTATCTTATAGAGAATAACACAACAGTTCTACCACATGTGCTAAGAATAATACTGTCAAATATTGTTAAACTGCTAGAAATCAACTTTTGGAAATGGGCTGACTGAATGTGTATTTCCCATGCTGTCTTAATTCAGTTAAAGAGATCTTTTTTTAACCATATGTGCCAGAAATGCTTACCTTGGATCCAAGCTTGAATATGAGATACTTCTGCCAAAAAGAAATGAACAAGTTTTACCAAGTTTTAGGTAATTGAAAAAAGATAGTGACTGTGATGGTTGGAGAGAATTGTCCAATACTGCAAGATGTGATTCTTACTGAGTTCCAGAAAAGTACAGTACAAAGCAGAAGGCTAAGAAATAGGATAAAATCGAGCGATTTGGTGATCCTAGTGGATAACTGTGTTTTGAACAAGAGCATAGGAGAGTCACTCTAGAAATAAATTGGCTTTTGAGCACCTGCCCCAAAAAGCAGTGGTTCACATTATGTTTTCTTTAGAAAAAGAGCCTCATTGGCGGGCTCATGACCTTCCCTCTGAAGCTTGTCATTTGTAGCACTGAGCCCACAGGCAGGAGACTCAGTTAGTCCCTCTAGTCCTGAAAAGACTTATAAGTTTGACAATTGCAGTATTTCTGCCCATTTGACTAACCTTTTGGTACCCAAATTAGTTCAAATTCATTTGCTTAGCATCTATATCAAGAAAGGGGCAAGGGGACTAAGCATTTTTTATGGTGAAAAGCTCTAATATAGAGGCCAACTTCTGAAGAATGGGATGGAACAAGTGTCCTTCTGGTTGTGTCAGTGCATTTGACTTCTTACCAGAAGGGTTAAGAACAATGGGCTTCAGAACAAGACCACTTGAGTTAGGATTTCTGCATTTCCACTTATAAGTGGTGTGGCCTTAGGCAAGTTTCCCAGTAACCCAGGCCTCAGTTGCCTCTCATCTCTACAGTGGGGATCTCCTGAGCCTGATTTAAAAGACTGGTGTGAGGATTAAATGAAGGGGCTCAGCACATGGTATGAGTTCAATAGGTTTTTGGCTTTTATGTTAAGGGAGTTCTATCAGGCATGCATATTTGAGTGAAAAGTCAAGGTGACGTCTGACTGAAGTGAGCTCTGGAAGAGACATGACCCAGAATTCTTGATCCCTGTGAGGGTTCAAAGGACTGTACCCTTCTGCAGTCTTTAGTAGGCCAACCGACCCACCTTGGTTCTCTTGACTTTTGTTTCCTGCAGCCCACATACCTGGAACCTCAGGCTATTCTCGACCCTGAGAGAATCCTGTAATCCTTTACTTATTACTCTGTCATCCAGCTATTTATGCAATAATTGATTCATTCAGCATGTTGTGGCATACCACTGGTTAAATATTTTTACTATTACGCTGTATTTAATCCCCCAACAAATATTTTTTTTATTAAGGTATTATTGATATACACTCTTCTGAAGGTTTCACATGAAAAAACAATGTGGTTACTACATTTACCCATATTATCAAGTCCCCACTCATACCCCAATTCAGTCACTGTCCATCAGTGTAGTAAGATGACACAGATTCACTGTTTGCCTTCTCTGTGCTACACTGTTTTCCCCGTGATTCCCCACACCATGTGTACTAAACATAATACCCCATAATCCCCTTCCCCACCCTCCCCACCCACCCCTCCCCTTTGGTAACCACTAGTTCCTTCTTGGAGTCTGTGAGTCTGCTACTCTTTTGTTCCTTCAGTTTTGCTTCATTGTTATACTCCACAAATGAGGGAAATCATTTGGCACTTGTCTTTCTCCACCTGGCTTTTTTCACTGAGCATAATATCCTCCAGCTCCATCCATGTTGTTGCAAATGGTAGGATTTGTTTCTTTCTTATGGCTGAATAGTATCCCATTGTGTATATGTACCACATCTTTATCCATTCATCTACTGATGGACTAGGTTGCTTCCATATCTTGGCTATTGTAAAAAGTGCTACAGTAAACATAGGGGTGCATATGTCTTTTTGAATCTGAGAAGTTGTATTCTTTGGGTAAATTCCAAGGAGTGGGATTCCCGGGTCAAATGGTATTTGTATTTTTAGTTTTTTGAGGAACCTCCATATTGCTTTCCACAATGGTTGAACTAGCTTACATTCCCACCAGCAATGTAGGAGGGTTCCCCTTTCTCCTTTTTTGCCTTTGTTGTCTTCTAAGAGTTTTATGGTTTCATGACTTACATTCAGGTCCTTGATCCATTTTGAGTTTACTTTTGTGCATGGGGTTAAACAATAATCCAGTTTCATTCGCTTGCATGTAACTGTCCAGCTTTGCCAACACCAGCTGTTGAAGAGGCTGTCCGTTCCCCATTGTATGTTCATGGCTCCTTTATCATATATTAATTGACCATATATGGTTGGGTTTATATCAGGGCTCTCTAGTCTGTTCCATTGGTCTATAGGTCTGTTCTTGTGCCAGTACCAAATTGTCTTGAGTACTGTGGCTTTGTAGTAAAGCTTGAAGTTGGGGAGCATAATCCCCCCAGCTTTGTTCTTCCTTCTTAGGATTGCTTTGTCTATTCGGGGTCTTTTGTGGTTCCATATGAATTTCAGAATGATTTTCTCTAGTTCGTTGAAAAATGCTGTTGGTATTTTGATAGGAATTGCATTGAATCTGTAGATTGCTTTAGGCAGGATGGCCATTTTGACAATATTAATTCTTCCTATGCATGAGCATGGGATGTGTTTCCATTTATTAGTATCTTCTTTAATTTCTCCCATGAGTGTCTTGTAGTTTTCAGAGTATAGGTCTTTCACTCCTTGGTTAGGTTTACTCCTAGGTATTTTATTCTTTTTGATGCAACTTTGAATGGAATTGTTTTTCTGATTTCTCTCTCTGCTTGGTCATTGTTAGTGTATAGGAATGCCATAGATTTCTGTGCATTAATTTTGTGTCCCGCAACTTTGCTGAATTCAGATATTAGATGTAGTAGTTTTGGAGTAGATTCTTTAGGGTGCCCCAACAAATCTATGATAGAAATATTCTTATTATCATCCCCATTTTGCAGAAGAGGAAACCAAGGCATAGAGAAGTTATTCAAGGTCACTGTCTTGCAAATGAGTTTCAGCTCCAGGCAAGTTCGCTATAGATTCACTGTGACCAAAGAAATTTACAGCAAAGGGTTCTTTGGGTGAAAAGGTTATACCCAACTTTATTTCGAGGTGGCAGGTCAGTCCCTCGGTGCTGTCACCACTCCAGCCTCTGCTCAGCTCTCCTACAGCCTTCCAGCCCCGCCACCCAGTCTCTGGCCTGGCTGAGCACTGGGTGGAACTCCTTACATTAACACAATAATGTCTTATTGTCTAAAGGTGTGGAAGCAGTAGCATAGCAACAGGCCAGTTACATTTAAGGTCATTGAGGATCCTGGCCATAGCAACCCCACTTTACCCACAGTCACATAGCTAGGTAGTAGCAAAGGTTTCAGACCCGGGAAGTCTGAGTCTAACTAGTGCTCTTAATCTATAAACTGTAACACCCTCCTGCTGGAGAAGGCTTCCAGAGATGGAGATGCGTTTTCAATCTGCTTTCCTTCTAGCTCACCTGGGTTCCCTCTGAGTCCGTGGTTGAGAATAAGGCTCGCTGTACTCAGTGGTGGATCTTGGCCCACGCTCATGCTTCTTAAAGAAATGAAGTCCTTTAGGGTATGACTGCTGTCTATAGAGAAAGGGACTTCTGGCCATTAAGAGCACATTGGAGGCCTGTGCCATTGGCTGCCTGAGGCTCAGCATCTCGAGGTGGCCAAGACCAAATGCTGCAGCCCCCTCCATATTGCCAGACCCTACAGAAGCTCAACTGGCCATCAGTATGGTGACTGCCATTCTTCAGTGGCTCACCACCCTGTAAAATAGGTCTGGTACTTCCAGGATGCTGGTGGCCTGTCTCCAAGCAGTTTGCCCTCAAGTCTTGGGTATCTTTGTCCTTGTGTGTTGAAGATGCCTTCTCTGTGAGCAGTGAACCCTCACTGACCACAGTGGCAAGTGACATTTGTTGGGTGTCATGCATACCCACGTTATGCTGGTCACTGAGGCCTAGAAAATGAAGACTGGATTTCTCAAGATAAGCCACACCAGGGTGGAGGCTACTGGCAGGAGGCAGTGGTCACTACTTGTGGCCTGCAGTCACATGCCTAGTCTTTCCTTTTATTTCTCATGTGCCACAATTCCTTGAAAGTGGTTTTAAGGGCTCTACTGTGGTCCCACTGCTTGTGATTTTGTTCCGCCAATAGTACTAGGTCTGAATAATAGAGCACCAGAGGAGGAGGCGAGCTCTCTCACTTGCTCCATAGCCGAATGGCCTTTAGGCCAGAGTGTTGGTTTTCAGCCCCAGCTGCCACTGCAATCACCTGGAGAGCTTTTAAAAGGTACTGAAGCCTAGGCCCTGACCTGGGGATTCTGATTTACTTGTGTGGGTCCTAGTTACCGGCATTTAAAAAAAAATGCTCTCTAGGTGAGTCTCGTGCAGCAGGGACTGGAAAAGCTTAGGCACAGGCCTCAGCCCTCACTGTAGGATCCAGGCATCCCACTGACTGAAGGCAGCCTGGGCTCATCGTCATTACTGGCAGCACCCGTTTATGGAATTCCTGATTTGTACAAAATGCTCTCTGTGTTGTGCTGGGAGACAAAGAGGTTGAAATCAGATTAGAAGCTTACAGACTGGCTGGAAATCTGAAGTGATCCGAGGTCTAGGACCAGACTGTCTCATTCATCTTATGTATCCCTACTGCCTGCCCTGTCATGGGAGCCGACAGAACAGTATTATTATTCATGTTATTATTAACAACAATCATGAGAAAAAACAATGCCAAGGATTGTATCCTCAGTGTCTATCAGAAATGCTCTAAGAGTATGTTTGTAGGAGTCGGGGGCCAGAAAGCTTCCTGGAGGAAGGGAATGGGGATTCTAGCAAGTCTAACAGGGCGGGAGCCTCGAGGACACGGCTGTGATGAGAGCCAAGGCACAGAGGTGGGAATGTGCAGGGGGTGGCCTACAAACTCAGTGACCTGGCTCTGTGCAGAGCGAGGCTGCACCTGGGGCTGGGTGGCCAGGTAAGAAAGAGACCGAGTTTGGAATGAGGCCTCATGGCTGAGAAAGGAAACTGTTTTGTTGTGAGCACCCCTCTTCTTCCATACCTCCATCTGCCCCCCCCCACACTATACTTTGAGATTTGGGCTCACAAAATATTAATTAGTGAGCTAGACTCATTTGTGTTTTATCGTTTCCTTACATGTGCTTTTGTCCGAAGGGGATGAGCCTTCCTTTGGGATTCTGAAGAGCAAGCTGTCATATAGCTTCGGGAGAGTTGAGCTCAGATGGTTTGAATGCTGCTTTTTATGGGATATCAGGTCTAGTCAGGCTCTCTGCAGGTAGCTAACCCTTGGTAAATGTTAAAAGAGAATCTCTTTTAAAAATTCTGTTTAAAAGCTGCTCACTGAAGACAATCCAATGCAGAAAGCATAAAGAAAGCAAAAATATCCTTAAATTCTTCTACCAAGATTGATGGATCTACCTCTCTCTCTACCACCTATCTGTCCACACATGTACATACACACACAAATGGAGTTTTATGATAAATATATGTGATTCTAACTCTGGGGAGAGGAAATCCTGGGGCAAAATGCCTCTAAAACTAAAATCAGTGAAAGGGAGAAATAAAATTTAAAACCCGTTTATTGCTTACGAACCACAGTCTAGGGCTGTCTCTCTCTCCTGTTCCAGCAGAAGCAAGCAAGACCTCCCCCTAACCTCTCAGATTCAGATGAGCCCTCCGTTGCCCAGGTAATTACCCATTGATATGGAGATGAACTATTTTCCACCCCTGAGGAATGCCTGTTGATATGCAGATGAACTAACCACAGGTGAGATATTCTGGAAATATTACAATTTTACCCACAGGCCACCCCTCCAGAAACCTCTCCTTATAATCTACTCGTTCCCCCTCTTCCGCAATGGTCCCTGGGTGAGAAACTGGAGCATTGTGACCAGACTAATGACATACAATAGCAACAGCAATAAAATCATGATAATCCTCAAGCTGGAGCATTCAGCTAGGTTCAAAGTCTTATGCAGATTAAGTCTGTAGCTCACCCATTCCACAGGCAGGCAGCATCTGAAAAGGTGGAGGGTTCAGAGCTATCATCACGTGGCAGCTGCAGCCAGGGGGTGCATTCAGGCCACAAGGACTGTAGGAGAAAATAACCTTAAGGGCAATAAGATACAATGTTTTAATGACATCAGCGTAGGCAAATGTTGTCCATCACGTTGGATACATGCAAGAGAGTGGTCCTGTGATAAAACAGTGCCAGGAATGGGATCTCGTCCTGGTCTAGTATAGCAGACTTTCACCCCCCTCCCTGTGGGAGTTACAGATGGGTCAATATATAGAGCTACGGGAGGTACATGCACTGGCCATAAAGATAAAACAAACTTCCCCGCAAGTTTTCTCTCTTTGACTGATTTCAGTTTTAGAGGCATTTTGTCCAGTGTACCCTCCTGGACGTTTTGGGTATATTACCATGATCTTCGCGGGCCACTCTGCTGTTACTCCAGAAACACACCCGAGGCCAGCTTCCAGGCCTTTTCCCCAAGGAGCCAGAAGGGCCAGCCATCGCTGGTCCATGTGTCAAAATGTCCAGGGCCAGGTCCATTCAACAGTGTTTCCAGGGCTTAATGCAGCTGGGTCTGGCAGCAGGATGTTGCTCGCTGGCCATATCCTGGCTTCAATAATTCTTCTTTGGTTTGCACATACAGTTGTATAGGAGAGGCAGCAAAGTGTGTTAGCATATCCACACGGCTCAAGGCTCCTTTTCGGAGCTTCTCATTCAAACGTCATAGCACTGTCCATAGGCAAACTGACCAGCCCCATAAACTATTGGTGTCCGACTTCAGGCCAGATTTCAACAAACCATTGTACCTCTCTATCATGCCAGCCCTAGTAGGGTTATATGGTACATGAAACGTCCACTTTATTCCTAATTGCTGCATCCATCCTTGTAACGCATGTCCAGTAAAGCGGGGTCATCCTGAGTGATAACAAGCCATACTGCCTTGCTTGCTCTCAATCACCTGCGGCCAGCCATAGGCTGCAAAGACATGCTCTAGGCCCCTCTTGGCGGTTTGCTGATCTGCACAATGTGCAGGAAAAGCAACCAATAGTCCTGTAGCCGTGTCCACACAAGTCATGGCATACCGATATCCTTCTGATATGGGTAGAGGCCCAATATAGTCTATCTGCCATCTAAGAAGGGATATCGGCCCCCTTACTATTGTTCCATGTTGCTGTGGGACTCGGTGTAAGTCCCTCTTAAAGCACACAAGGTACTCCTTCCAGGCTTTGCTGACTTCTTCAAAGGTCAATGGCAAGCCCCACCGATGGGCTACAGCCCACATTGTCTTTTGCCCCGCGTGCAACAAACGCTGATGTAATCATTGGGCCACATCAGAGGCAGGCTTTCCTTCTAGCCAGCACACCTGGGCCAATGTGTCTGATTCATCATTCCCTGGGGTTGCCAAAGGCAAATGGCCAGTCACATGATATACGGTCACAGTCTTAGTCTGACCAGAGGCCCATAGGTCTTGCCACAGCTTTTGCCCCCAAAGGGGCAGGTGACCAATCATCCAATTGCCATGGTACCATGTTGGTAGCCATAGGGTCAAGCCCTAATAGACGGCCCAGCTGTTAGTGCAGACAACTTTGGGGGAAGGCTCCTGAGTGATCACAAGCCATACTGCCTGCAACTCAGCCCATTGGCTGCTCTTCCAGTCTCCAACCTCCATTCATATTGTCTCAGTCTTAGGATAGAAAGCCACAGCCCTCCACTTCAGGGGCTGCCCTCTACTGGAGCCATCTGTGTACCAAGCATCTCTTCAGGTATAGGGGCTTTTCCCTCCTGATAAGGACTCTCGGCTACCAATGGCTCAAAAGCAAGTTCTTCCTGCTTTCCACTGGTATAGGTCACTGGTCCCAGTAAACATTGGAGTTCTCCTCTAAGGGGCTAGTAGAGAGGGCACTGTGCTGCTGTAAATATGCACCCCATTTGGCTAGTGTAGGCATCTCTGCCACTCCACTCCATGGCCTTTGGGTCCAGTCTTGCACCCACCCCATGATGGGATAGGTGGTTATTACTTTGGTTGGAGCTGTTCCGTAGCCAGCAAGGCACAGCAGCCAGTTGCTTCTCTGTCAAGGTGTACCAGACCTCTGCTCCTTTCCATAGTTGTGACCAGAATCCAATAGGTTGGTGTGTCCATTCAAGCTGCTGCCAAAGACCCCATCCATAACTATCTTCGGTTACATGAACATATAGTTCACAGGGCCTCGATGAGTCCATTACATTCAAGGCCTGTACGGCCTTGACTGCCCGCATGGCAGCAGTAAAAGCAGCCGCACATGTCTCATCCCAGTCCCACCTGATGCCCTTTCCTACCAACCGGTATAAGGCCTTCAGAATTTGTGCCAAGTGCAGAATAAACACTCTCCAGTAGCCCAGAAGACCCAAAAACTCTTATAATACTGCCACAGTGGTAGGGGTGGGGAAAGGCTGGACCTTGTCTATGACCGATTCAGGAACAACTTTAGTTTTACCTGACCAGACAACCCCTAAGAACTTTACAGACAAACCAGGTCCCTGAACCTTGGTGTTGTTCACAGCCCATCCTTTTTCCTGTGATGTTGCAACAGTCTAGGAACTGCCCCTTCTAAATCTGAAACAGAATCAGATGTGAGCATAAGATCATCAATGTAGTGATACAACCGCACTGTTTGCCATTTCTTCCATGTGGCCAAGTCCTGAGCTACAAGCCCATGACAGATGGTGGGACTGTGGAGATATCCCTGTGGAAGGACAGCGAATGTCCACTGCCGGCCTTCCCACATGAAGGCAAACTGTTCCTGGCTTTCCTGTGATGTGTCGATAGAGAAGAAAGCATTAGCAAGGTCTACTACATAATGATATGTTCCCAGTTCATGGCTGAGGGTGTCCAGAATGTCTGCTGTAGAGGGGACAGCAGCATGCAAAGGGGGTGGGACTTTATTCAATTCCCTGTAGTCTACAGCCATACACCAGGAGCCATCTGGCTTTCTCACTGGCCACACTGGGGAATTAAAAGGATTATGAGTGGGCTTTATGATGCCCACCCTTTCCAACTCCTTTAGAGTTTCTCCAATATCCTTGTGCCCCCAGGCAATTATACTGCTTAGTATTTGTCATCCACCAAGGTATAGGCAGAGCTACAGGTGGGTGCTTAGCATGTCCCCTCAGAACTGCTTTTACGATACGTACCCTCAGTCTGAACTCATCTGCAGTGATCTGTAACCACAGGCCCTGCAGGATATCTACCCCTAAAATATATTCAGGGATGGGAGAAATGTACATGGTATACTCATTTGGGGGTAAACGCCCTATCCCCAGTGAGATTTGGGCTTTCTTCACTCTAATTGCCTTACCCCCATAGCCATCTATCTCAGCAGGGGTCCCAGGAAAATGCTCAGGGTTGCCATGAATCAGAGAACACTCAGCTCCTGTGTCCACCAGTGCCAGGACACGTTGTACATTCACAGGGGACCAATGAATTGTAATTCTACATGTGGCCTCTCATCCCCACCATGTCCCCTAAGGTGGGGACTTTGACACCCCCCCCACACACACACACCGCCTCAGTCGAACTGGGATGTCCAGTCATCCTCCTGTGAGAGTGAATCCTGAGCACTGCCTCCCAGGAAGTTATGCAGGGACACAGGCCGGGCATGAGGCCTTGACTCCGGTTTCTGTGTTCTGGACCTCAGAGGCTGGAACTGCTGCTCTGGCTTTTATTGGTGTCACAGTTCTAACAAAATTCTACTGGGCTCCCCATTAAGCTTTTCTTTTACTACCCTGGCCTTTATTAAATCAACCCACATCTGGGTCCTCGAGACCTTCACGCGGCCTTTTACACTTCTTCTTTCAGTCGTAGCCTGTACTTCCTTCTGTGTCCTTATTGTTTCAACTCCCCCAGATCTGCTAAAACACGAGTAGCCTCACTTATGGGTTGCCCTAGGTGGGAGGCAAGAGTAGTCACTAGGGACCCAAAGAGAGATGTGGGAGCTCTATGCAGCACCGTATTTCTCATTCCTACAGTGAACACCTCCTCATCGGGGCCCTGGGTGTCCATATTATAGATTATATTTTTCATATCCAATTCCTGCAGCACCTGTTGGAGCTCTGCATACGTTTTCCCACTACTGGGTAAATGTGATAAATCACTCTGATTTGGCCAAACTATCCTGATTGCAGCTGTCAGCCATTCCAGGAGTGTTTGATTCCCTGAGGCGTGATGGGCATTTTGCAACTGCTGCCAGAGGGAAGGGTGAGTTATCACGGAAGCCATTCTACTCATCTCAGTACCTGACGTAACAGTGTTTTCCACTCCCATATCCCAGAGATATCCACCAGCTCATCCTGGGTATAGGACAGAGTGCTCCGCAACCTGGGGAGGGGACCGCTTCTCCCCCTGAGGAGCCCACGGTTGTTTTGCTCTTATTTTCTTAATTACAGCCGTGCAGGCCTTCAAAACAGGAGAGGATGGTACCTCTGGCAGTGGCCTCGGTAGCAGATCAGCCCATGGCCCCGCCTCCTCCTCTTCTCCCCCAAGCTCCTCCTCCATCTCTGGGGCTGAAGGCACCACTCTTTCCTCCCCTTCCCCCATGGCCTCCTGCAGTGCGGCTTTTCCTGCCGCCGACCCCCTTGCGGAATCTTCTAGGAGTGTGACCTGCCTTTTTAGTAACTGTCTCTCCTCTTTAACCGCATCCCATAGGTTATCACCCAGCTTCTCCAAGCGATGCTGAAGTGTGTCTCTCTCCCTCCTAAGTCCCTCTCTTTCCTTGGTAACCCTCTCGAAAATCCCCCTTTTCTCCTGTATAACATTTTCCACTATCTCTATGAAAAGAAACCCTACAAGCCAGCCACTACACAGCTCTCTAGGGTCTCCAAGCAGTCTTCCAACTCATGGAGGACTGATTCTGCAGCTTCCAGTCTTTCACCCTTACCCAGTTCTGGGGAAGGCCCCACCCCTCTAGGAGGTACTTTACTCTAGACCAATTCCCCACTAGGGGCTCCCAAATTGGAAGTCCCACAGCTGGGGGGATAATAACAAGTGAAGCTGCACCCTTTGCTGCAGCATCCACTGGGGTCTCCCCACTATCCACAGGGGGGTTCTGGGCATCTCCCCACCATCTCTAGGGGCAGCTCTCCTATAAGTCAAACCCATTTTGACAGATTTTGGGTTCAGAGATCCTGCTGACTACTGCCAGATGTAACTCTGGAGAGAGGAAATCCCAGGGCAAAATACCTCTACAAACGAAGTCAGTCAAAGGGGGAAATAAAGTTTAAAACCCATTTATTGCTTACAAACTGCATCCAGGGCTGTCTCTCCCTCCTACTCAGGCAGAAGCAAACAAGACCTCCCCTTGACCTCTCCGGTTCAGATAAGCCCTCCGCCCAAGTAATTACCCACTGATATGGAGATGAACTACTTTCCACCCCTGAGGAACACCTGTTGATATGAAGATGTACTAAAGCCAGGTGAGATATTCTGGAAATATTACAATTTTACCCACAGTGATGCAGACACATATAATACCTACATAATATTGTCCAGTGGGATAATACTATACTTACGGTTTTGCAGCTATTTTTTGACTTAAAAAGTCATGATCCTTTCTCATTCATAACTTCTATATCACTATTTTTAAGGGCTGTATAGTATATCTTCTTATGGCTCTATCATTATTTACCTAACCAATTCCATGTTCCTAAGCATTTAGGCCACTTCTCATTTTTTCCAATCATATTTTGTTTTTAACTTGTAATTAACAGTTGGAATGCCAATTACTGTATTTTTGGTGTTCTTTTATTCAACATAGTCCATATACTGGACTTGGCACTATAGCAGTGATTCACTAGTGAGCAAAAGAGACAGAAACTTCTGCCCTTAAGGAACTTACATTCATTGTGAGACACACATGCTGAGCAAGATAAATAAGCGAAAGACTGAAGGGTAGTGATAAGAGCTAAACAGAAAACAAGGTCTGGAAAGGGATATGAAATATTGGGGTGGAAGTGAAAATTGAGATTTTTGAGAAGGGCTGATAGGAAAGACCTCAGTGAGAGGGGGACTTTTGGATAGAGACATGAGAGAGCCATCCTCGGGAATATCAGGGGAAGAACATTCCAGGCAAAGACCCAGTAAGTGCAAAGGCCCTGAGGCTTCAAGGTGCAGGCATGATCAAGAAACTCCCTGGAGGTCATGAACTTGGAGTAGAGTTAAGTGAAGGGGGGGATTAGTGGGAGGTGACAGAGAGGTAGGGAGGAGGTGGATGTCTTGGTTCCTGGGAGGGAAGCCACTGGGAGCTCTGATCAGAGGTGTGATATGATATGAGTTATATGTGAATAGGTCCTAGCCTGAAGGCAGGACAAAATCTGAGGCACAGAGACAGTTTAATATTCCAGGCTGTTTAAATATTCCAGGTTGCTGATGGTAGTGGTTGGATTAGGGTGGCAGCAGGGGAGATGGTTCAAAGTAGTAGGGCTTTGGAGGTACTTTGACCCAACGAGATTTGCTGACAGATCGAATGTGGGGTGACTGTAAGAGAGTGATTTCAGGGATTTTGTCCGAGCCACTGAAGAAGGAGTTGCCATGAGCTGAGGATGGTGAGGACAGATGCTCCGTGTGCATCTGCGAGGGCAGTGGAGAGGAGGGTCAGGAGCTGAGCTTCCCACCCATGGCCATGTGACATGCAGTACGCCTTTGAACAAGTCCTGTTCAAGGCTGTGTCTCATTTGAGGCCCAGACCGGCTCCTCAATTTTGAGAAACACAACTCTGGGTTTTCAGGGATTTTCTCATCATAGTTTTGAGTCAAGGTGTAACATTCCCTTTAAAAAATCTTCAGCTACTTTTTGTGTGTGTGAGTTGGGAAGTACACAGCTTGTGTTTGCCATAAATCTGTTTATCATAGATTACATTTTTGGTCATTATCTCTGCAGACTCTTTATAACTATGTCCATTTGCATACAAACAGGGCTTTTTGTTTCTGAACAATGATTAGCTCTTTGCTGCATCTTGGTTTGAAGTCATAATCCTTTCTTTGGGACGGCATAGTGGTCGTGCTTAGCATATTAGGATGTCAGAATTGGTTCAGGACTCCAGGTGGAGAATAAGGAGGCGTGGCAGGTGATCATTTTCTCAGAAGCAAAAAATTCCTGCCTCCTACCTGGGCTCTCAGTGATCAGAGAGGGAGGCCAGGAAAATGCATAATCTAAAAATAGACCTGCTCCTCAGGAGCCTGCCTTCCTAAAGGTTTCATTAGGCACCAGAAAGCCCTTTAGTCTTCACAACTAATGGCACTGATTTGACGGTATTATATCGTGAAGATTCAGAAAAGGAGGCTAAAACTTGCATCCTTCGGGAACAGATGCAGGTAAAATGCCTGAGAGAACTCTAAATGGGTTCTATAAATCGCAAGTCATTTCCCCCAGATTATAAAAGCATCTTGAAGAAGAAAACTTCCCCTGCGTTTCTGTGTTAACGCTTCATTGTTGACAACAGCTAACGCGGTGCTGGGCCTTGTCCCCCCATCTCGGGTGCGCACCTGCTGTGAGGGCATCCCCAGGGGGCAGCCCCTGGAGAGGCGTTTGCTGCTTGACCTTAGGTGTGCCCATGGGGGCACCTCAGTCTTAGCTGGGCCTTGCAGGGATTGGGCTGACGGTCTGGCTTCATTAGGGTGATGCTCAAGCCCGTTGAACTGGCAGGCTCCACGGAAGTGAAACGATCCTGAACTTCCTGATGGTGTCAGGCAGCTGCGTCTGGGGAGGTCTCTCCCTGCACACTAGGTGAAACCTCAGCCTGGATGGGGAGGGTTCTTGACTCTGAACAAGAGAGAATTCTCCAGCAGTTCAGACGAGTGTAGGTAAAGACGGGGTTCATTAAAGCGAGAATGGCGGCGAATGGCAGCACCTAAGCATGTGGCAGCAGAGAGCGAAGAAGACTCGGTGTAGGGCAAACCCCTTGCCAGCCCGAGGCCAGGGTCACCTGGCGTCCACTGTCTGCTTGAATCTGCACAGTGTGGCATCTAAGCCCGCACCACCCCAGGATTTGGGGGAGCCGCAGAGCACTGGGTGGAGTGAGATTATGTTCTGAGAACCTCCCAAAGCAAAGACAGGAGGTTTGGGGGCAGGCTGCTAGAGAGCATGATCTCACGGCTGCAGTCCTGTCTGGGTCACTCAGACAGCGAGAACCTGCCAACCCAAATCAGAGATCTCAGTAGCCCTTCCCTCCTTGTCTGAAGTAGGACAGAGAGTGAAGACTTGTCCTTAAGTCTACAAAATTGAATGAAATAGGGAAGTAACAAAGACACTTACCACTGGAAGAGCGCAAAGACAAAATGCAGTAAGTTGAGCAGAGAGTCTTTATTTAAGGCAAAAAGTACACAGTCTAAGAAACGGGAGTGTGGCAACCTCAGAGAGGAGATGCACTTTAGGGTTTAGGATTCTGTCTTTTAAGGTTTTCAGGAATGGGGCAAAGGGCCTGGGTACACTTGACTGTGGTCTCATGATGTCTCCCTCCTGTGAGAGACGTTGTGTCATCATCCATAGCCTGTCCTCTAGATATTCTGTAAGATAACCTTAACACAGGAATCTGTTGATACTGTTCCTCTCCATGACAGTGGTTGCCCCCAAGCAGTGGGGACATACCATTTAGGACTGCCTTCCCTGCCTTAAGAGAGGGTTCGATGTTGGCTAATTATCATAAAATATGTTAGGAATCTTACCTCCTAACTCCCTGGTTAAAATGGAATCTTAGCCTTAAGATGGAGTTCCTCCTGTTCTTATTATACTATTTATATTGCAGCATTTTTAATCATAAGCAGGAAAAATTAATCATGATGCTTATCCGATGCCCCTTCCCTACCTCATTGGGAAGGCCACAGGGGCATCCTTTTCTACATGCTGGATCCATGCCCTTTCCCCATTTTTCTCAAGTGAATTATGTTTAAACCCAGCAGCTTTTTTACCAGGGATGGTTTGGATTCAGATAGATGACTTTGGTTAGATACGGAAGACTGCCCTGGAAAATAATGTCTGCTTTTCTCTAGGGAGTGATGGACAGAAATGTAAGGGCCTGTAGGTCAGTCCTGGGGATGGCTAAGAGGTTCTTCACCTTTTTAGGTCACAGACACCTTTGATGATCCAATGAAAACCGTAGATCACTTCAGAAACTCTTACGTGCGACTGGCATTACAAATGTAGTAGGGTTCATAGAATTCCCAAAGTCCTTTCATGAACACTCCTATTTTTGCAATATTTAGTCACTTTTTTCATTTGCGCCTATCACACATTTAGGACTGTTCTAGGTCAAGGAAAACAGCCAAGAACAAAGGAATCACGTATTTATATTTATATATTAACAATGGTTAAAAAAATCTCCCGAGCAGAGACTCAGACTAATTCCCTTTTCCTTTCTTATTTCCTTTAATCTTGCTCTCCCATTTTTCTAAACCAAATATGCGTTACTTGTATTAGACAAACATAACAAAAGATCCCAAATTCATGATTCATTTCTTTAGAATAATAGACGATGACCAATGTTCCTTTGAAATGATTTTATATGGGTTTGTATTTTATCAGCCATGATAACACAGAGGTGTCCTGATAAATAAAGGTCCAGGTATATGCCAGACATACTACTTACTCAGTCTACACTCTTGCTTGTGGTGCCCTTGGGTGGATGCCTTGAAGTAATTCCAGACTTCTTGGGAGTCAAATGTTAGATTGGTATCTAGATTAGGAGTGGTTCCTCTAGACAGGGCTTGACAAAATCAGCCTGCAGACCACACCCCATTTTTGTAAATAAAGTTTTATTGGAACACAGCCATGCCCATCCATTTACATATTGTCCATAGCTGTTTTCACACTACCCAGGCCATGTTGAGTAGGTGTGACAGAGACCATTTGTTTGGCCCACGAAGACTAAAACGTTCATTTTCTAACTTTTTACAGAAAAAATTTGTGGGCCCTACTCTAGTCTAGTGCTGTCCAAGAGCACTTTCTGCAATGTACTGTCAACACATGAGCCACATGTATCTACTGAGCCCTTGAAGTGTGGTCAGTGTAGCTGACATTTGAATTCAATTTATTGTCCATTTGAATTTAAATAGCCACAGGTGCCTGTGACTACCGCATTGGGCAATACAACTCTAGACCATACAATGAAATCCTGGATCCTTCCACGTTCTGTTTTCTGTGCCATTGTTTGCTGGGTCTCCTCCAGACTTTCCTGACTGAAACACTTTTTAAAAATGTTCTAACTATTCCTACATTGGGTAGGAGGTGGCCTCTTTTTATAAAGTTGGAGTTCATGCAGTTTTCCACCCGGAAATATCCCACCATGGGAAACACAGATTTGCCAGTGGAAAATGTTGAGCAAAGAGTAAGGAATATTTTAATCAAGTTCCCCTGCCACCTGGTTTTTTTTTTTTTACTAGTTTAAAAAAATAATAAGCTTTATTCTTGAGAGCAGTTTTAGGTTCAAAGCAAAATTGGTAGAGCTCCTCTAGGCACCCTGTCTCCCCATACACCCACCCCAAACAGTGTCCCCTACTATTGACATTCTGCCCCAGACTGGTGCATTTGTTCCAGTCATCAGACCTACAATGACATGTCATCATCACCCAGTCTCTGTAGTTTACATGAGGGCTCACTGTGAGGGTTGTGCATTCTATCGGTTTGGACAAATGCATAATGTACATATTCAGATCCCTTTTGGGGGAAAAGAAGGATGCAGTGTCTGTAGCCTTTGACTTCCAGATAAAGCTCACTATGACCTGCAAGATCCTAAGTGAAGACAGAGCTTTGGGGGTGGAGCAGGGAAGGCAGGTTGAAGATGACGGAGAACGTGCTGGAAGGAGAGGGAGGAGAAGAAAGAAAAAGGTTGATTCGCTTTACAATTTTGATACCTTCTCTTTCCCTGCTGGAAGCTGGAGGGGAGTGGATGGACATAAGTAGATGTGAGTTTCCTACACTTGAGGCATCGCTTTCCATCATGTGCACCCATGACCATAAAGGATGGGATCCCAGTTTCCTGCTTCTTTCAGGTGATTCCCAGGGACATCTGGACCCGATAGAGAGCAGGGCCCGCAATGCATATGGCCAGCCTAGCTTTCCTCCCAGGGATGTTCCCAGATATGCCACTGTTCTAGTTGCAGCTTGAGAAGCTCTCATTTCCCAACTGATCATATGTTCAATGCCACTGACCCTAAAAAATGCCATGAAGAACTTGGTTCTTTGAACTTGGCCTCTTCCAGTTAGTCTGTGTGTAGCACAGGGTTGAGTTAGGATTTGCTGTTTGCCATGACAACATATAATGTGGCTTCAGGATAAAATCACCACTTTAGGCCATATGCTTTAATGTTTTGGTTTTTTAAAGAAAACCATATTTATTTTATTCAAAGGCTCAGATTTTAGTGATGATCTGATACCCTGTATCTTTAACTGCTCCTCCTGCTCTGACATCTAATTATTAATGCAGCATACTGGAACGGCATTTTAAGAATCTCAGTGTCTTTCAGGGAATGATCTTAAATTATATTTTATCACCACTAGAGATCCTGGTGGTTTATTACTTGGCATCTTTCATGCATTTGCAGTTGAAATAAGTAATAGAGAAAATGAGACTGGCATAGGATATATAAGATGTGGTCTGTAAAATTGAGATAAGTTAGCCTGCAGTCCACATCATGGAGTTTATAGGAGACTTACATGTGGTAAATAATGGATGTAATTGGGGCAAAATGTTGGTGCACATTAAAAAGTAAATATTTTTAGGGGTATCTTCTATTTAAGTTCTAGTAGAAAACAATTTCTAAAGAAGCACCACACCTTATAAAGTAGGGTGTATGTAATTCAGCATGATCACTAAATGAATGCTGATAACAGTCTGCGAAAGACTGTTTCAAACCATCTATGCCTGCCTACCATGTGCATTCCCACCACCGATCCCGAGCATTCAGCCAGCTTGGGAAGTGGAAGATTGAGTCCTTCAAGGATGACCAGTTAACTTTGCATCTTAACTTTGGACCTCATTTGCGAGTGTGCAGTTGAAGGTCTTAATTGACACACTTCTGTTTCACAAGTAACGAAGAGGAGTGAGGTCAGCTCCTGAGGGAGAATGAATATATTTTCCTTTCTGGTCTTTACTTTGCTGCTGCAGGCATAGGCAGAGTTACTGTAGCTTTGGAGAGAAATGAAGGTTTGGGATTCTGTCCAAACTTCACACAGGTTATATCTCATATTTAGTACCTTTTCTGATGGGGGGAATCTGAGAAGGGTCTGTGAGACACAGCATCTGCTGAAAGGAGTAGGGACAAATGGGATTCTTCCCACCCCTGCTCCTCAGGGGAGGCTAGTAGCTGAAGGAGGGAGTTCCGAGCCCATAAAAGTCACCGTCATATGGTGGGAAGAGTTCTGGCGTAGGAGATGAGACACCTGGCCGCTGAGGGTATGTCTGGCCACTCAAGGTCTCTGGGCGCAAACCAGGAATAAAAGGAGACTTGTTTCCCACATCCTGCGAGTCCTCAAGTCCTGACTTATAAATGGCTCCAGCTTCACCTCCCACTGTGTCCTGGCATACAGGTTTTATTCTGCCCTGGAGAAGAGATTGAGGCTGCTGTCGTGTATCTTCTCCGACATGGGCCAGGGAGCCTGGCCATTGTCATTTACCACCCCCAGTTCAAATGGTCCAGAGCAAAGACGCCTTTCATTTTCCTTTTCTTAAAACAAATCCTAGTCTCACTGACCTGCAGAGGTCTTTGAAGACCAGCTGTTATAAGATCAGCTATATGTCCAACTCCTCGGTTCTACAGATGAGGCCCAGAGAGTTTCCGTGCCTGGTTCAGGGTGATTCAGAAAAGGAGTGGTTACAATCAGTCTCATGATCCTCAGATCATTCTGACGTGCTGTACTTAATCGGCCCTCTTCATATATTAATATATTCCCCCACCTCCTGCAAATCTATGCTGTGTTTAGGTTTATTGCTTTTATGTCCATAGAGTCAACCCCCAAGTCTTGGACGGGAAGGGGCACTTGAGGCCTTGACATGGGTGTTCTAAAACTCCCCAAGGACATGCAGCCTCTGTTACTATCCTCCAACCAGTCCGACCTAGCTGTCTAGTAAAAGACTGCATGGGGTTTTGTTAAAATGGGCTGCAGTGAAAGAGTGACATAACAGCACCCCTCAAACTGTTGCCCCCACCCCTACCAGGGGTTCAGATGTGTAACAGTGTGGGCAGGATTTGGGGCACTCACCCTGTAAGGCAAGAAGAGGAAAGCTGGGGCTCTGACTAGCCTGGCCTCCGTGTTGCTGTCCTCATTGCCAGTCTCTCCCATGACTGGGTAGCAGATCCTACGAGCCAGCGTCCAGCCTGTTGAACGACTGTATCAAATCATCATCCTTTTGTCCTGATACTTATCAGGTCAGCAGAGCTGCCTTTCATTCTTGTCCCACGGGTAAAGCTTTCCTGTCATTGCAACATATTCACATAAAGTCATTTGTTCTTGTTCAGCGGAATTGAAAAACGAGTTGTACCGAACTGCTAGTACTTCGACCATTCTACAGAACATTTTATAATAGCCACTGCAGATGTGCTGGGGAAGGAAGTCAACCCATGGCCCAGAAATACTTGCTAAGCATCCCTTTACACACACTACACAGTCTGTTCTTCTCCATTGATTAAACAAGTAGCAAGTGACCTGCTATTATCAAGAAGCTGATAAAGGAGCAGAAAATAAAATAGGAGATGGGATCCCAACTCACAAAAAAAATCTGGTTAGGGAGATCAAAGTCACGCAAACAGGGTAACTCTTCAGAAAGTATGCTCATGACAGGTAACTAATATAGACTGCATGGAATCAGTGGTAGTGGGATGTGCTCATCAAAGCCTGCAGCAGGAGAGTTACACTAGGGCTGCCACTGAGCTCCCAAGAAAGTCACCGGAGGCCTGAGAAACTCCAGACTGTATCCTGAGGTCAACAGAACCCCACTGAAGAGCTTTTAATCAGAGAGGACCATGGTTGGATTTCTCATTCAGAAAGGTCATGGCTGCTGGGTAAAGAATGATGTGGGGTGGGGGGGGCGCGGTTAACATGGAAGGAAGTGAAGGTAGAAGTGAAGTATAGATAAAAAGAAACTGATGGATTTGAAACTCTCCAGTGGGAAGTTTTAGAAAGAAGGATGTTACAATCTAACTTTAACAAGATCACTCTGGCTTCTGGGTCGAATATGTATCCTGGAGGTGGGGAGAGGACAGGAGCAGAGGAACCAGCTGTGGCAGCATCCCTGGCAAGAGAAGGTAGGATGTGACCAGGAAGGTAGCAGCAGAGGTTGTGAGAGGTAGTCAAATTCTGTCTTGATTTCTTGAAGGTTGAAGCCAACGGGATTCCTGAGAGACTTAGGTGTGAGGTGTCAGAGAAAGAAAAGCTAAGGATGGCTCCAAGGTGTTCGACCTGAGCAACTGAAAGGCTGAGTTGCCATGAACTGCGATGGAGAATACAGAAGGAGTTAGATTTATGGGGGAAGTGTTGGATGTGTTCCTATATCCGAGTGGAGATATTAAGTAAGCCAGTGGATTACAGTCTTGACTTCAATGTAAGGTAGGGACTGGAGACATAAATTTTAAGTCCCTGGCAGATAGATGGTATCGAAAGCCATAGACTAGATGATATCACCAGGAAAGTAAATGTAAGGAGAAGAAGGAAGAGTCAGGCTGACTCCTGGGTCACTCCAATGTTAGAAGGTCAAGCTGATGAGGAGAAAGCCGCAAAGTAGATGGAAAAGCTGTAGCTTTTAGTAGGAACCTGACAGTGTGACGCTTGGAAGCCGTGTGAATTACCCAATGGGAGGAAATGAGGGATGTGACGAACGCTGCCGCTGGGTCAAGACGAAAGAGAACTGATGAGTCTCCACTGGGTTAGCAGCATGGAGCGCAAGGGTGAGCTTGACGAGAACAGTCTTGGGGAGCTGGGGCAAAAATCAGGTTGGGCTGGTTTCAGGAGAGCGGGTGATGAGACATCAGATACAATGACGACAGATACCTCTTGAATGAGCTTTACTGCAAAGGGAAGGAGAGAAATGGGGAGGGGAGTTGGGCATGGAAGCATGGTCAAGGAAATCACTTGTAACTTTGGTGAAAACAGTTTCAGTGGGTGATGCTGTGGGGAAAGAGGGCACTGAGGATCCATTTGCTCACCCTTAAAAAAAGGGTGAGTGCTTTGGACCAGTTGGTGTACCTTGGGATTTTCTTGGTCGTCTCCTGGTCTGTAACTCATTCTGTGCCTGTTCGCAGTGGTCTAACCCGTTGTTGTCTTGCTCAGGAGCTGCTGTTGCTCCCTTTGGAGCCTTCCCTGTGAGGTTGTGTCCCCTGAACGGGCTGTTCCCCAGGTTCTCAGGACACTTCAAGCACAGGGATGACCTCCTGGCGGTGACTCTACATCTGCACAGCTCCAACCTTCACATCTGTTGTTCCAAGTCATTCTAACCAGACTCATGGTTCTGAATAATCTGTGTCGCTGCCCAAGATCCAAGACTCTTCCAAATCTTTATGAAGTTTTGTTCATAAATATATAATTCAGGTATCCATTATCCCAATTCACATTCCAAATATTTTAAATCTCCCATCCTTTTAAATGCCAAAATACTACATTATGTGTCAAAGATTATAACATACCCATGAGCAAAAAGAAAGAAAATCCCCTGTAGGCCCACCACCCTCATCTAGCTGCTCTTGCCATGCTGTGGTTCACATGGACACTGGTACACACACATGAAGCGCACACATTCTGTTGACGAGTTCTTGTCCTTCAGACCAGCCATCACCATGACTCCCCTGACCTGGGGGAGCTGTTCCTTTCCTGTTCTTTTATTCTCTTCCTTCCCTGTGCACGAGTTCTCCTCCCCCTCCAGCTCCCCTCAGGAAGGTCTCATCAAGTTAGAGATACACATGTATGTCACATGAATGTCTGTGAAGTTTTTCAAGCATCTCTTCTAGACATTCTTTTCAAATAATAGGAGGCAACGGTATGTGCATGTGGTGGTGGTGGGGGCGTGATGGTTGATGTGTTGAGAAATGCATGTCAGTTTGTCTCCCACCTGCAATTCTGTCCTTCCCCACAGAACGGTACCTGTTGCCCATCTCACCGGGAATATGCAAACGTGTCAGGTCTCTCTAGGGCTTTCTCACTTGTAGTGAATGTTGCAAATTAAAATCCATGCTAAACAACCCACGTCCTTTATTGATCATTTTGAAAACTGATAGATTTTGGTGCTTTGCTGCTCATTTTCCCCTTGCTGGGTGATACAGTTTTAGTAGGTGGCAGGGGTCACCTTGGTGAGCACCAAAGAGCATTTGGCTGAAGAACTGTCTCCTTTCATTTTGAATCCACCATTTTAATGAAATTTCCAAGTGTCTTTACTATCATATCCTTTCTATCCCTGCACTGCTTCTAGGGAACAGCAGCCCCTAGGGGTGGCCCAGAATGAACATCTGCTTTTTCTGGGTTCCAGTGGCATCTCAGTTAAATATACAACTCTAAAATTCTGTGGTGTTGAAAACACCATTGGACCCGAACATTCTTATGGCTCAATTACATATTAGTTGGTGGGCCTCAGCCACTCTGGTGCCACTTATGATTTGTGTGGGTATGAGGTTTCCAGTCTCCCCCTCCATGCCTGCCCAGCAGCCCTTGTCACCGGCAGATACAGTAACTTTGGGTTAATCATTCCCTTTTTGGCCTCAGCAATGTTTTATTTGGCTTTTCTGCCTATGAAACCAAATGCGCCTGCACAATTATTAGCAAGTGTGGGAATGGTTGTTAGGAACTGAATATTTATTGTACACCCACAAAATTTTAGGTGTTATGCAAAATATGCTTGCCAGGGGATTGCTTTTGTCTGAGGTGCCAAAGGAAGTGAATTAGCACTTGAGAGAGATGTCTACATTACAGATGGGGCTCCCGACCATGCTGGGCCAGAGCCCGATAGAGGCTGGGCCCAGGCCTCATCTGCTGCACTGGGTGGAGGGTGGACATCCTCCCAGGGCCTGGGAAGAGGAGGGTTGGAGGGGGAGCGGAGCCCAGCAGAAGCAGGCCGCAAGAGGCGAGGGGGCCAGTCTCCCAAATCTGTTCTCCCTAACTCCACACAGCGCCAGGACAGAAACTGAGACAGATTTCTGGAGCTTATCTGGGAATGTGTCGACTTCCTGGGGACAAGCTTTACATGCAGTAGGATTTCAGTCACACCGATGAGTGTTTCAGTCCTGGTGCAGCAGCTTGTTGGTAGGTGACCTTGGGTAAATTACATACCATCTTGAAACCTCTGTTTTCTCATCTGAAAAATGGGCATAACAACACCTCCACCTAGGCTTATTATTATGCAGCTTAGAAATAAAACATATTAGGAGGCTGTTACCTTGTTTGACCCACAAAAGATCCTGGCTATTATGATTATCTTTGCTGTGGTTAGTTCCAGATAAGACACTCTTCAGTCATGTGTCCTCGGAACCTGAAGAAGGTGAATACCTGGGAGCCAGCTGCCCCAGGCAGAATCCTAAAGAAGATGTACAACATAATTCCTTGGAAATTGTAAAAGCTTTGTCTGTATTAGAGCATGTGAAAATGTATTAAAGGGAGTAGAGGAGAAAGCAATTGGAAGAGAAGAGCAGCATGTTGAAATTTCTCCTGGGAAAAAAAATCATATTAAATCTGTGGCTACCTATCCCCAGCTACCCCACATGGAGGTCACCGTCCTAGGAACCTTTCTCTTTTCAAATCAGTTGTGCAGAGCCTTGGGAAATGCCTCTAGTTGGCATTCCAAGCCACGTGCATGCCATGTCCTATAGGAGGAGAGCACTTGTTCCAGGTAATTAGAAGTGTCAGCTCCTTAGCCAGGAGAGGGTTCTATTAAATTACGTACAGTAAATATTTTTGCAAGTTGGAGCTCTGAAGAAGACCTATTGATCTGTGGCAAGCTGCCAGGCAGCTGGTAAAGATTTGGAAAATTGTTCCCGATCCAGGAGAGGTCCTAGGAGGGGCAAGAACGCAAGCAGTCTGGAGGCTCTGTTGTTCCCCCTTTATCTTTGCCTCCCGTGAGGAGCCTGCAGTTTCTCCCAGGGCTGCTGAATCAGAAGCAGACAATGAATGACATGAACTGCTTGGTTAGCGCAGCCTCGGTGATTCTGATACAAGCCATGTCATCACGGCTGCTTCAGAGGGGCAGCCTGGATAAGGGAAGGGAAAGGGATGCCAGGAGACCAAGAGTCTGATCCAGCTGGAGGGCACAGGTGGCCCTGCTGGGAGGTGGGCAGAGGAGGCAGCGCTACCTGGATGCTTAGCTTAGCCCCTTCCTCCAGGAGCTCCTGAGAGGACGCGGAGTCCTTAGTTACCTCGCCTATCCCTACCCTACCCACTGGGGCCCATATCTTCTTCCTCCTCCTGCCTCAACACCTGGCCCTGCCCTGAGGATGCTGGAAATGGAGTTGGCCAACTGACATGTGTAGTCAGTTGGGTCTTGAGAACAGCAATGGGTGGGGGTAGGCATGACCAGGAAATCTTTCCTCTTGGTTTTGGTTCTATAGAACTGGACCGGGGCCCTCGAGGAGGGTGACCGCCGAGAGGGCTGCCCATCACCTGGCACTCCTAGATTTCATACCACCTGAGGGTTCCTGTGTGTGGTCTCTCACTTCCTCTTTGTCTTCTTCACAGCAATATTCCTGGTTCTTAGCACACTTCCTGGCTCACAGTACGTGCCCAATAAATATCTGTTGAATGAAGGCCTCCTTCCTTCTTTGTCTTGATTTAGTTATTCCGCAAAGGTTCGCAGGGCTGGAGTGGGGTGGGAAAAGGGTTGTTCTAGTGCTTGAAGCTTGCAGAAAATCCTACAGACCATTCCTCTATGCTGAGGAATGCGGTGGGACTGCTCCGGGACCTGGAGTCCAGGTACCTCCCATTATTTGGAAACTCCTGGCAGCTGTAGGGCAGATGGAGCAACTGAGACAAGGAGACAAGTGGTCACCGAAGGGCAGGTCAGAAGCAGGTCCACAGGTAACACACGATGCCTGCGAATGGCCCTTCTTCTCACTCTTCCCAGCCTCTGGCCCCATGTGCCTGGCAGTTTCTAGCCTCCCCACTTTCCCTCTCCTCTTCATTCCTCTCACCAGTGTCTGGGGGCTGGGGGGACCTGGCATGGTCTGAGGCAGAATCTTGGGCTCCCCTAACTCTCTTTCTTCCTGCTGCCCGGCATTTGCAGATTTGTGGCTCATTTGCACCTTCCATGGTTATGGAAGAACAGGAGGAAGGAACCACAAATAAACAATTTTGCTGCTCATTAGTAACTTCTGTTGGGTGAGAGAAGCCCATGAACATAGTTGTAGTACAGCATGCAGTCTGGGATTGCTTTTTTGTCCCCCTTTAAACTTCCCATCGCCTCACCTCTCCCCTGTTAGCACAACAGGATGGGAACTTGTCTGCATTACAGGTGTGTTTAGAGCAGACACGTGGTTGTTCTGTCAGGCCGGGATGGCATTTCAGGTGTGCAGACTGCATAATGACATTCGAGAGGGGCCTGTGAAGATGGTACATGTGAGCATGGGTGTGTCCTGGGTGGTCCTGAGGCCATGTTCTTGCTTCTTAGATCTGGGGAACCTTGCTAATTTTCCTCCCACTGTCTCTAGGAAAAGAGCCCCGCTCTGTGCTTGAAGTTTAGTTCTCTGCAGGGAGCCATTACTTTGCTGTTTAAAGAAGCCTTTATGCTTTGCAGCTTTAGATCATTTCATATGATGAAACACCATCACAGGACTGACAATTGTAATTTAAAACGTTTGACAGTCTTTTCAACAGAAAAAGAGTAATAATCACTTGCCACAGGCAGACTTGGAGAGTCGCTGTTACTAAGCCAACTGGAAGAATCAAGCTGCCTCCTCCTGGAAGAAGCTATTCCTCACTGGGGCCTATACCACATCATTTACTCTACCTCATCCTGTCTTCACCACCACCACTGTCACCATCATCACCGTCACCACCACCACTGTCACCGTCAACAGCACCACTGTCACCACCACCATCACCATCACTACCACTGTCACCATCACCACCATCACTGTCTCCACCACCACCATCGCCACCACTGTCACCACCACTGTCATCGTTACCGTCACCACCACCATTACTATCACCACCACCACCACTCCCACCATCACCAGCATCAGTACCACCCCACACTACCACCCACACACAGCTTGCGTTCTACTCCTAAGTTCCTGCCTCCTGGCTGGCTGCCTCCATTTCTTCATCTTTTCATAGTTGGGACTGTGAATCTCGGCCTGCTGGCTCCCCTGGCAGGAAATGCAGGGGAAGTGCTGACCTTTGGAGAGAGGCTGGCCAGGAGGAGAACATCCATTGAATGATGGACCCCTGGGCCCACCACTGCCTGTTGTGTGGCCTCGGGCACTTCCTTGGCTGTTAGGGGCTCTGTTTTCTCGTGTGTAAAGTGAGACTAGGTATACCTACCTGTTTGAGCTCTTGTGAGTTGTGGAGCCAGTGTTGTAAAGTTTCTAACACAAGGACTTGGCTTAGTTAATCTCAGTTTTATCTTGAGGATGATATCCGTGGGGTAGTGTATTTCAAAAATAATATAAATTTTAAAAGTGTGCAGTTCCACTCCTCATACTCTGTTCCTTAACTACATAGGCTAAAACTCTTACTACAATTGCATCTACCATGACACCACCACTAAAATCAGCAATACGAAGCTCTTATTTTTTTTTTCTAGTTTATTTATTTATTTTTTTAAATATAATTTATTTTATTATCATTAATTTACAATTACATGTGCAATATTACGATTATTAAACTACCCCTTCATCAGGTCCCCCCCACCAACCCCACTACAGTCACTGTCCATCAGCGTAGTGAGATGCTATAGAATCACTACTTGTCTTCTCTGAGTGGTACTGCCCTCCCCGTGCCCCCCCAACATTACATCTGCTAATCGTAATGCCCCTTTTTCCCTCTTATTCCTCCCTTCCCACCATTTTCCCCAGTCCCTTTCCCTTTGGTAACTATTAGTCCGTTCTTGGGTTCTGTGAGTCTGCTGCTGTTTTGTTCCTTCAGTTTTTTTCTTTGTTCTTATACTCCACATATGAGTGAAATCATTTGATACTTGTCTTTTCGGCTTGGCTTATTTCACTGAGCATAATACCCTCTAGCTCCATCCATGTTGTTGCAAATGGTAGGATTTGTTTTCTTCTTATGGCTGAATAATATTCCATTGTGTATATGTACCACCTCTTCTTTATCCATTCATCTACTGATGGACACTTAGGTTGACGAAGCTCTTATTGACCTTACTTGCCAAGCACTGTTGTAAGTGCTCTATGTGAATCTACTCACTTAATTATCACAAAAACTCTATTGTGTAATTGAATATCATTAGCCTCAATTTCAATATTATTAACTTCATGATAGATGACACATCTGTCTTAGAGATACTCAGTAATCTGCCCAAGGCCCTAGAGTTAATACGTGGTGCTGGAGCCCCTGTTCTGTCTGTATTTTGGCTACATCTTTCATGTTATCTATGCATCTGCTTTTATATGTGTGTGTCAGTGGATATGTGTGTTTCCATATAGATCGGTACATTGTCATTTTGACAAAGAGGAGGCCATGGTGGCCTTAGTAAAGACTTTAAGCCCATTGCAAACAGCAGAGGTAGAACATATTCAAGAGACATCTAGCAGTTACCACAAGATGGGTTGGTATTTTGAAATGCAAGGTTGCTTTAAAAATTCTGTGATAGAAATTAATTAGGGTAATAAAGGTGTAAGAAAAGGGAAGGAAAGTAGACTTTTGGTCATGATGCCGTTTAAACCTTCATTAATAACCTTATTTTGTTAAAAGTGATTTGCAGTCACTAGAGAACTCCTGTAAATTAGTCAATTATATAATTGAGCTTTCTGTCAACCTTTCCTTTTATTCACTCCCAACTTTGTTTTCTTCCCTGGAAATCAAAGAAGCATAAAAAAGTAATCTCTGGGTCCCAAGTTGGAGTGCACTTTTATTCTGTTCAGAAACATCTCATTAAGACAGTGAGTAATGAAAACACCTGGAACTCTATGGGACCTGCCCTCTGTTTGACATTGGATGGCAGTTGAAGGAAGACAGGGGTAATGTCTGTTTCCTTACATTGTTTAGAACAAATGAAAAAGAAAACTCCTTTTTTAGTGGTTCTTCCAGATGCCAGTGCCACATTGCCCATCGGGTCTGGATTGCTTAGCCTTGCGGGTAAGTTTGTGACATATGATGCGAGTGGAGCTGCAGGGAGAGCAGAGACAGGCTCTCACCCTGCCCAGAGGCCAGCCTCGTGGGTGTGGTACATGGAGTGTGCCGAGGGTGATGACGGGGCTGGCTCGATGTCTTCCAGCCCTCATACAGCTGTTCAATCCAATTCGGGCTGGTCAGTGGTGACATCTCTTCATAAAAGTCACATTTTTTTAGTCCTTGGATTTGTATTTTCAAAAACTTCTTGCCCATCACAAATAATTGTGCACGAGGGAGTTATCTCAATGGTAGGAAGCTGGAATATCTATTAAAATGTAACTGTTATTTCAGAAAAATATAGGGACTTCCACGGCAGGTGTCAGGGTGGGAAGATGGGTATGTTTTGGGGTGGTGGCAGATGGCGGCTTTAACATGTAGGTGTGCGTGGCCAGTCTCCTGATACCCTGGTTGAAGAGGGCTATGCAGCCCCCTTGGGACTGCCTTCCTTCTCTTTGACTCTCTTCCCACTGAGCAGAGAGAGGATCCTTCCAAGGGAAGGGGTTTGAAGCCTGGGAGGAATCGTTTCAGCAGTGGGCAGCCTGGTTCAGCCAGGATAGGTCAGGCAGCAGCCTCTGGTAGACCTCAGTAGCCGCATGAGGAGAACAGACAGTGGGCTGCAGCAGCCTGGATGCAGTGAAGGGCATCTAGAGCTGGGCAGTCAGGAAGGGTGGGCATTGGTAATGGCTTGGGAAGCCAGCTGCTGGCATAGGCAGAGATGGCAGAAGTCAGACCAAGTGGGAGGTCAGAGACCAGGATAATACGTCGGCAAGAGATCTAGCAATAGGCTTAAAGTCAGCAAAGGAGACTTAAAAAATAAGGAGTTCATGAAGCTGAAGGCGAAAATAAAAAATCAAATAGAAAAGCAAAGACATTCATGTGCTTCATAACAGAACATTTGAACATTAAAACAAATTCTCTCCCCATCTCAACTCAGCTCATTCCTTGTGGCAGAAACCAGTCCTCAGTGCTGTAAAGGGGAGTGGCGTGGTGATGGGGAGCACCTTTCTGAAAGGGGGGCATGCAGGCAGAGAGGCAGGAGCGGGCAGGACCTGGTACAGCCAGACTGCCCTGGAGTGGATGGGCTCAGGCTAGTGGAAACTGCAAAACATTTGCTGTCAACCTGGCTTGAAGTCAAAGAGCTGGACTCTCAGCTGTGCAGTAGGATTTGGGGCCAGTCGGAAAAGGTCGTGTTGTCAAAGTCTTGGAGTAAGCCCAGGATCAAATTAAAATGTGGTTGTTAGGCATGATCTGATGAACATGGTTCTGTGGTAGACAGAATAATGCACCCCCCTCTCCCCCCACCCCAAGATGTCCAGATCTTAATTTCCGGAACTTGTCTGTTACCTTCCATGGCAAAAGGGGATCTGCAGATGTCATTCGGATCTGAAGACGGGGGATGGCGATGATAATGATCATGACTGAACTGGATCATCCCAGTGGTCCCGGTATAAACACAAGGGTCTTTACGAAGGGAGGTAGGAGAGTCAGAATCAGAGACTTGAAGATGCCGCCCTGTTGGCTTTGAAGTCGGGGGAAGAGGCCGTGGACCAAGGCAATTTCTAGAAGCTGGAAAAGGCAAAGAACCAGATTCCCCTCTAGAGCCCCTAGAGGGAGAGCCGCCTTATTGACCTCCCTTTTGTCCGGTGGAACCTGTTTTGGGATTCTGACCGATTCAACTATAAGGTAATAAATTTGTGTTGTTTTAGGCCACTAAATCTGTGGTAATTTGGTATAGCAACAATGGAAAATGAATCCAGGTATCAGTTTCTCCTGAGATACTTTTTTTTTTAAAGCTTGCTCTAGAAGTGCCATATATACTTCCTGCTGTGATTATGATTTGGTATTTATAGCTGCATTGGTAACATTTAAATACAGATTTATGTTTTTTAAAGGAGTAAAACCATGCTTATTTCAACTTTGGTTAAAACTCATCAGAAGGTGTTGTGTGTTTCTCCGAGGACCCTAACTGGGCCATGCCACTACCTGGGAACAGCACAGTTTGTTCAGAAAAATATCTAAGGAAAACATAGAACACACAGGGAGGACTGCAGCAGGAAAACACTGAAGTTATAAAGTAAAGCAAATGTCGTGTCTTGACATGAGCCTGCCTGATAGACTGGGGGGGTCATTGATGGTTGTATAAATATTGCAAGATCCTGGTGCCCTTCCAGGAAATAGTTTCCTTCCTAGGTATATATAGAATGCTTTATACTATTTTTTTTCCTACAAGATCATTTGATGCCCCTTAGTTTTTCAATATTATGTGAATCATGTGTCTGTATGTTTTCAAATACGTGGCTAAATATGAAATGCGTTGCTCGCTTCCCCCAAATCAGGAACAAAGACACACTCTAAAAAAAAACCACTTGCAGCCAAAAATACTGAGATCAATGCACAGAAACATGTAGGCACCTTGACACCAAATCCACTCATCAACATCTGTGAGAAGGAAATGAATCTTCTCCTTTCATCCTCAACCCAGAGCTGGTCTCGACCCTTTTGGAGCTCTCTGTGCACAAGCTAGAGAAAGGGATGCAAACTGCCAGCTGGTGGTGGTTGCTATGGAAACTGGCAGAGACAGAAGGCCACAAAAATGACGGAGTAAGATGACATCTAAGGATTAAAAAACAAAAACAAAATGGGGGTTTTCTCTCTTCTCCTCCCTGTTTTGCAACAGTAACTTTACTAAATGCTGTGATTAGAGAGGCCAGGGGTGTGAGGTGGGAAGAATGATGAAGGAAAAAGGACAGGGTTTGCCATCTGTCTTGTCACTTGTTTTAACTGCAGCATCTAATTAAGTTTTTTTCTTTAACTTCTCATCACCTTTCTTCTCTCACAAAAGAGAAGAATCTAGCCATCCCTCTGAAGGGGGCATGCACCTCCCTCGTTTCTCTCTAAGGAAGGAAATATGACTATCAAAGCTCATTGGGAGATCTCCCCACCCAGTGGACGGGCCGCCTTCTGACAGGGTGTTTTCATCACTAGAGGCTAAGGAGAAGCGGCACGCAGGGACTGCAGTGGACAGATGACCACCAGGGTCCCTGCCAGCTCTCATGTCTAGTCATTCCGTGGTGAATCCTCTCAGTCATTCAACTCAGGGGAAATGGGACTGAGTTACAAATGCATCTCTTTTTTCATCTGGAAAATAAATTACGATCGCAAGGCTCCCACCCTGAGAAGCCCCAGGAGTCTTCCTCTGCCTTTTCACCAGCCCCTTTCCACCTTAACCTGGGTAATTCCCTTTACCTTGGGATTCCAGTGACTTTTTGCCACTTGAGAAATTAGCCTTGACTTCTCCAACGTCTTCTAATAGAAATCTATGTATTATGTAAATATTACAACCTAAACCAGTGTCAAATAAAAGTGGAATAGTAGGTCTTTTGGTGTCACTGGTTCCGACCTTGCTGCTATTGAGTGTGTGAAATTGAGCCATATTTCTCAAACTGTCATCCAAGGAACACCCAAGGCAGGGGAGGACTGGTGGAGTCCTTTGCTAAAAGAGCATATTCAAGAAGACCCACACCCATGGAACCCCTTCTCAGACATTCTGATTAGGACTCTCCTGGCATGGCCCTAATCTGTTCATTTTATCCTTAAGATAAGACCCCCTTCTGCCTGGGTCTTCCTGACGACCTCCAGGACTGCCAGGGTCAGGATCGTGCTCATTTAGTTGGTCACGTAGCCCCTCGTTTGATAAGGAATCTCTTTTGGGTAAGGTCAAGCAGATTTTCCTCTTCTGGACACAGAGGAGAGCAGGCTCAGTATCCACTTTAAACAAAACTCTCCTCACATATGGACACCCAGTCATTGCTGTCCTTTCCCACTGGAGTTTGTGCAGCCAGGGAGGTGTGCAGACTGCCCTATCCCACCCTGTGCCAGGCTCCCATTCCTCTCGGCCCGATCGGCTGTCCCGCCCACCTTGGGGGGCTCTTCACGCTGGGGGTTCTGTCATGCACACAGTCTCTCCTGAGAGAGGGCCAGCTTGCTGTCGTCATCCTGTTTGTCATTGCTCATGTCTAGCTGCTCCTCTAAACGCACCCCGGACCACTGGTTCTCAAACTTTAGTTGCATCGGAATCACCGGGAAGGCTTGTTGAAACATGGATTGCTGGGCCTGCTCCCCGGGTTTCTGGTTCAGGTCTGGGATGAAGCCTGAGCATGTGTGTCTCTAACATATTCCCAGGTGGTGCCAATGCTGCTGGTCCAGGGAACACACTTTGAGAACCACTGCCCTACATTTCATCCATTTGGCCGGGCCAGGTAGCCCCCTTGAGAAGTCTGATTCATCCCTGTCCCACTAACACGTTGCACTGCATCTGACAAGACCATGGACAACAAATACGCTGTATTGGACAAATAAAACCAGACACCTCATGGCCTCAGACTAGTCCTTGGATTCTGACTGTGAGTCTCCAAAGCCAGATGGTCCCCCAGAGAGGCCTGGCTGGCACTTCCCAAATCTGGCTTTAGCCTATTGTTGGACTTATTTGCAGGCACAGAATCTAAGGCCAGATTGGTAGCCAGGCTACTGACCTTCCCCATCTTCCCAGCTCATAATCAGGCTTGATACAGACCACAGCTGTGATGAGAAAAGTTTCTTAGGCCTCTGTGCTCTGGTTTATTCTCTAGAGACAAGTGTGGGGCCTGCTGCCCAAGCCCTTGGGTGCCTGTTACACTCCAGTGTCCATGATCTTGGCTTGTGATTCCCAGTCCTCCTTGGGAGCAAAGTAAAATGATTTATCCATACTACAGAGACCACGACGGTTTGATTTTTAAGGTTGAAAATACAGGGTGTATTCACTATTCACTCTATGGGGATGTGAAATTCTGTTCTCTGCTGCTCAGGTATTGCCAGTGTTGCCTAAAATGACCAGATCCCAGCAGAAGTAGTGAACATGGATTATCTCATTGACTCTTCTAATCTGGAAAGTTTTCTAAGTTCCATTTCACAGACCAGGACACTGAGGATTGGCGTGGTTAAGTAACTGTGGTCGGAATTGGGGGCACTGGTCTCAAGGCTCTCTGACTTCAGGGCTGAAGCTCTGAACCCTGGGTCCTGTGGCCTTCAGTCACTGAAATTAATGGCATTTTAAGAGATCCAGATTATATCGCATTCCACCCTATAATGGAGAGCTGTAGTAAGTTTCCAGCATGTTTTGAGAAATTATTTTTCTTTGGAATTTTTGAAATGTGATTTTGAATCTTTTTTAAGCCATCGCTTTTCTTTAGCAGTCAAGTAACTCTTAGGAGGAAGGCCAAATTATAAAACCAAGAAAGAAGGACTTGGAAGGCCCAGCACCCGACCCTCTCAGGCTCCTTGAGGTCCACAGATCAGTTTGAAAACCATCAGAGAGTATAAAGATTTCAGAACTTTGGGAATCAGAAGACCTGGCTTTTAGCTGTGACTCTGAGACCAGGAGCAAGATGGCCAACTCTCCAGGGTGTAGTGGGCCTGGTCGGAAAGTCACAGAGATGGACAAGGGCTCTACCACATCTCTTACTATGACCCATTAGTTAATTAATGAACTTGAAATGATGTTTAACAATCTAGTGAAGACCTAGACTCTACTTTCATGAAGAAATTAAACCTACTCCTAATTAGTATATTGCATACAAATGTGTTATGAAATAAGCACTTGGAAAGACATAATATCCTAAAGTAGGAGGTTACAAATGCACTCTCATTTCTATTAGTACTTTGCTTAGGACCCCCTTTCCCCACTCTTTTTCTATTTATAGAAATGGAAAAATTTCAACCTACCAGCCTGGTCAAATTGGCACAAATTCATTATTGATTGTACCTGAATTAATAACAGGTAACTTATCAAAATCTTTTGATTTGTAAATCACATTTACAAATACATTAAAAGAGGGAGCTGGTAATTCTGATAAAATCTTTAAATCCAAATGTCAATGACTTGGGATTGGTAGTAAAGGGTTTCTGGAGAGATTCTGGAGAAAGAAGATGTCACCTCCCAACCTTTTTTGTCCTCACTGTTAGAAGGCTTGGTGTCTTCTTGCCAAGCTACAGTGAAGATGACACTGGTATAGTGAATGGTAGAGTTATCTCAGAAGGAGCGGTGGTGTGTGCATTAGGGTTGTGTTATCCTTTTTATAGTCAAGTATTAGGTGATTTTTATCATTATCCTCGCTAGGTAAGGGTTTGGTACAGATGGTTAGTGTTTCATAAAAAATGCAAAAGGAGAGCTGATGTGGCCAGGAAATTAATATTTATCTTGCAAAGAAAAGAGAAATGTTCAAGAGGTTGGTTTAATTAATTGCTAAATCAAATTATAAATGATGACTTAAAATATTCTTACTGATTGTTTATATTAACTTTTAACATTAAATGGACATGTTCAAGAAAGTCAACCAAATGAGATGTGCAATTTGGGCTTCCTGTCCCCGGTGGCAGAAGATGAGAAACTCACTTCGCCTTGTGGCATGTGGACCAGATCTTTACCGATGAACTTATAATTCGTTTCTTTATTTCAGTCAAAGGTAATTCTTTGCCAAAACAGATGATTTGGAAAAGAGTAAATAATGCTGTGGAAAATCAGATAGAAAATACTAAAAAATAAAGACCTAGGTACAATTTGGTATCATTTTCAACAATTCTTGGGTGTTATTCATCAACGCTAGTATTATTACTCTATGTCCTTCTTTCCTAATTTATCTAAAATGCCTTCTGGAAGGTCAGTCCCTTTTAGGACAGTACCCACCTCCAGGGCTTGCTTCATGGTAAGTTTTGTGTAAGGCTTCTAGCTTATTAGCCCTTTATGAGGGGTTATCATGTATCATTATGTGTATTTGCTCCTTGTCCTCAGTCCAGCCACCCCAGGTACAGGCTGTGGCTGTCTTCATGTGCATGTGCGCACACGTGCGCTCATTCTCTTTCTCTCTCTCTCTCTAATAGAATCACATTTTTTTCCTATTAGGACATAAATTTCTGTTACAAAATAAAGTTACTCATAAAGACATGAGAGCTCTTCTCTTGCCCCATACACAGGCTTCTAGACCAGCTTCTACCTAGATTTTCCATGAAATTTAAATATAGTGTGGAGAGTCATGATACTCTCTGTAGATGCTAAAAGGATCTGAGATGAAAACTCCTCACGTGGAAATCCCCTCAGGCTGCGCCAGGTTGGAGGTGAGCATATCGTCTCCCCGGGAACCAGCAGAGCCTGATTTCCCTTCCGCCTGTGAAGAGACCAGTGTGTTGCTGAACATCACACGACACAATCGGTGTGTGTAGAGGAGCCGCACCGCGCCCATGCTCCATGCAGCATGACACCCCTCTTGGAGAGCGCTCGGCCCTCATCCGGCTCACCCCCTCTGCCCTTTGCATGGAGTGCACTGGGTCAAGGTGTTGTCTGTGTCTCTGACTCTCCACTTCTCCTTCCCTCCTCTACCTTCTCCCTCACCGTCCTGCCTGCCTCCCTCACCCCTTCCTGCCTGCCCGTCCCTACCCCACCGCCCTGCCAACAGTGGCATGTGTGTGTAATGAAGGCGGTCTGGACACACGAGGCTGGCAATCTTGTTTTGTCGCAGTAGTTACTTAGGAAAGATGATTTCACAAACAGCCTCAGTCACGAAACCTTTCAAAATGTAATTTCCAAAGGTCTGCATCTAATTACCACAGAACTCTTAATGACAATATTCACACTCGTTGGAGGAGAAAAGGATTTAAACACATCTAGCCACATTTAGCAACAGGCTACATATTCTGTTACTTCCTTGTGAGATTTTCATTAACCAGGTCTTTTTATTTTATTTTATTTTTGTTTTAAGTAAAGTCTTGGCTTTTTGCCCCAGTGGGTTTCTGTTTTTTAGTTTTTTTTTTTTAATTTCTAAATTGTGCAGTTGTTTTGCTTTACTATGAAATTAAGGTCACAAAATCAGTGAATCCAAGCTCCTTCTTAATAAAGCCCAGATTGTATGAAGGTGTTTTAAGATCCCATCTGAAGAAGTTAGGCAATATAGTGCATTTAACGTGGACGTCACCCAGGTGATGTGTGACTGGCTCTTTAAGGGGTGCCGGGCTACTCTGCAGACAGGCAGGGCATTCTGACTGGGGAGCTGAGGACTACAAGAAAGACAGGTTTCTGGAAGAAAGACACCATCTCTGGGCCATCTTGGCAAATTGTAATTTAGGGAGGGAGAAGCCTGAAATTAGTTAATCCAATTTAGACTGTGAGAAAAATGCAGCCATTTGAGAAAGAGTGTGGATGATCTCAGGCTGAAAGCAAATTTTAACTGACGAGACTATCTCCAGCCTAGTTAGGCTAATGAAACCTTAACTGGGTTACAAAGAAATCACAATATGAGAGTTCGAAATGGACCTGTGAAGAAAAGGAGCAATTTCAGATAACGTGTCTTACCCTGAGTGGAAGGCTGATTTTGTCTGGAAAAGAATAGCTTTAGCCTAGTTAAGATAATGAAACCTTAACTGGGTTACAAAGCCATCAGGGCTCGAGTAAGCAGAGCTGACATCAAGAAACTTGTCAGAATTCTGTTAAGAGACCGACAGGCAGAGTTCCTGACAGGGTGCCCGGGGCATGGTGCTGTTGACTGGCAGATGGTGGTATGTTCCCCCATGACTCACACCCGGGCAGAGAGGAAAAGTCCGCAGATAATAGTCTGAATACATTTTGCAATTTTTCCATCAGCCTCTTCTTATTCCCTTTGTTTCATAGTTAATTGATGTGACTGGTTCAGGTGAGGATTTCGTTTGTATTTATAAACCAGATGTGTTCTGTATTTTTTAAGCATTCTATTTCTGATTTATATTTTCTCTGTGTATCTACCTTGCTCAAATTTTTAGATTGCCAAAAAATACTACGTATTTATAAATGTGAATTACTCACGGGGCCTGTCGCAACTTTTTTTTTTTTTTTGGTGAACCTACATCTCTGGGCAGAACCAATAGCTGATGTGTCATCTGCAAAGCAGACATCTCCCAGGAGAAGCTGGGCAGGAAAGGGACCGACCCAGACACACATCAGGTCAGGCTACAGAGAAACGGAGACAGACAGGGTCACATTCAGATATTCAACACATATGTTTTGAGCTATTACTGTGATCCATGTACTGTATGAGGCACTTGGGTTATAACAATGAACAAAACAAAGATCCCTGCCCTGTAGAGCTTCTATTCTGGCTATGGGAAAGAGATAAGCAATAAACAAAACAAGTAGGTCCATTATCTGATAGGTCAGAAGGTGTAAATTGCTGTAGAACAAAGGAAAAACATAGCAGGATAGGAGCCATGGGGGTGGTGGGGGTGGGGCCAAATAATGGTATGAAGCCTTGGCTGCTGGCCTCAGCCAGCTCCTTTGTGCCCAGTGTTCTCTGAACCCTGAGGAGGAATTCATCCTCCCACGCACCCATGCACTCACCTATCCATCCACCCACCTGTCCAGCCATCCATCCATTCATCCATCCATCTATCAAGATCTACTGAGTAATTGGTACTGGTCTCCAGAGCAACTGGAACATCAATTTACTTCAAAGCAGGGAGCCGAGGAAGAGTGTCTTACGCATTCCTTTTACAAAAAGAGTGTATCCATAACTTTTGCTACAAATAACTCCCAAACTCTAGCCACTTAAAGCAACAATTATTTATTTAACTTATGCATTTCTGAATTGCTAATGCAGGCTAAGCTCAGCTGGGCGGTTGTTCTGGTCTGCAGGAACTCACTCACGCATCTCCCATCACCTGAGGTTGGCTGGGGGCCAGCTGGTCCAGCATGGCCTCCACCAGAATAGCTGGTCTCTGCTCCATGGGGTCTCCTGTCCTCCAGCAGGCCAGCCCAGGCTTGTTCACATGGCAGCTGGGCAGGGATCTGAGAGAGAGCAGCAGTGTGCAAGGCCCAGATGTGCAAATACAGGGTCACTTTTGCTGCACAAAATAAATCGCAAAGCCAGTCCAGATCAAAGGGGTGAGGAAACAAACTCCGTCCCTTCAGGGGAGGCTCTTCAAAGCCACATTCTAAGGAATGTGGATCCAGGGAAGGGATAGAAAGATTGTGGCCCTTTTGGTAAAGAATTCGGAGTCCAACGTCAGTTCACCTTTCCACTTCAGTCTAGGCTATGCTTTACTTGCTCATGTCACTTTTTTTTTAATCTAGAAAATTGATTAATTTCATGACCTTTTTGAACACTTCTAACTTCAGACCCCTGAACCAGGTATTCCTTGAAATGGGAAACAATCAGCTGACATGTCACACTTTCCAGGTGCTACTGCAGAGGCAAATAAGGAACTTGAGAGCAACATTTCACAGAGGTTTGCTGAGCACCCCAGATGTGCCAGGCTCTGTCTGAGAAAGGATATAGAGACAGGATATAACCTCTGCTCTTAAGGCATTCATGGTTGTTTTCAAATTATTTAGCATTGTTTCAGGCAGCTCACTCTCTCTCATCTCTACATTCAGACACAAAGTCCTGTGGATTTTACTCTTAAATGCCTCCTGGAGGCAGTCTTCCCACCACCACCTCAGTTCAGCCTTCTTCATCTGTTGCCATGACTACAAACAATCTTCTTGCTGGTCTCCCTGCCTCAAGTCCTCCTCCTCTGCCAAGCTGTTGGCTAAGTCCACATGGCTGCCAGAATGTCCTCTAACATGCACCTTTGGTCATGTCACTCCCCTGTGAAGATCTTCTGTGGATCCCCCCAGCCTGAGGGCTTACAGCTAGAGAGTCTTTCCATGCAAGACCCTTTCTGAGCTGGCCTCCTGTCACCCCACAGCTGTCCATGCTCACCTCACATTTTATTCTTGAGCAAAACTGAACAACTGATGGTTTCCTGCACATACTAGTGTTTCTCAAATCTTTTGCCTTATATATGTTGTTCCCTTTGACAAGAATAAACTCTCTTCTGCTTGTCTCCCTAAAGATTTTAACTTTCTTCAAAGGCAGGTTATTCTCAAAAAAAAAGAAAAAGTCCTACATTATTTAGAGGCTATATGTGAAAATTCAAAATACATGTTATTGCTGCTGTCTCCCCTGACTTCACACTTCTATTCCCACTTCAAGTGTAACCCTGTTGCTCCTCTCCTGCTAGGCATACTGCATTATTTCTGTCTCTTCATTGTTACTGTTTTGTTCATTTTCTGAAACCTCCTTTAAGACAGATTATTTTCAGCTTTTTTTTTCTTCTGTGACTAGCACTTGATAAACACTAATTGAATGAAATCAAATCAGAAAGAAACGGAAAATATTAAGTTCATTTTAATTGCGCTGGTGGGCCGACAGCAAGGTGTCATATATCGTTCATTGGACTTGACGCCAGGAGATGCTGTTCTGCTACTGAACAGCCGTTTGACCTTGAGGAAGTCTCATTTCTTCCTGAAGTCTCAGTTTCCTCATTAGCAAAACAAGAGTAAACCTACCCTTTCTACCTCATCGTGTTAGGAGGATCAAGTGAAAGAATGAACTATGGGCATCTAATCATTTGCAAAGCAAAACTGACAGCTCATCCTCATAGCAGGCTTCAGGGGTCTATGGCTTTCTTGCCTCACTGCCTTGCTGCACAGTTTATGGTCTGTGACTTGTAAAGTCTCCGTAAGCAGTAGTAAAATATATGCTTTGAGTATTATGTTATGCTTTGAGTTTAACATAACTTTTCTAATAAATTTTTAACTTTTTCCCTTGCTTGTTTTAGAATAAGCTATCCTCAAAGAACATTAAGGAAGTTATGGCTGTAGAAATATGCTCTATTCGGCTCAAGTGCTTTTGGGGTTGTGGTGGTGATGTTCCACGCAGTAAGTCCTCTTCCTGCCGTAACCCTAGCACCTCAGATTTGATGTGGGCATATGATTCTGACAAGATGATAAAGTGTCCTCCTAATTCCAATGCAGTCCAGGAGAATGAGAAGGTCAGGAGTTCAAATGTGTGTGTGCACATGCATAGGTGCAAGAGTTAAATTATCTTCTTTGGGAATGGTTTCCTGTGTTCTTTCAGGAATATTCACCCACTTGCCTCCATTATTCCAGAATCAAATATTTTTAAGCCGTAAGAGGCTTACCGGGGTAACACATCTTTCTGCCCCATTCTCTCCACCTAGTCTCACTTGGGCGGTTTCTGTGGGTTTCACTCATGCACCCCTTTCACTTCCATTTCTTTTATTTTTATTTTTATTTTTTATTAAGGTATCATTGATATACATTCTTATGAAGATTTCACAAGAAAAACAGTATGGTTAGTACGTTCACCCTTATTATCGAGTCCCCCCCCATAGCCCATTGCAGTCACTGTCCATCAGTGTAGTAAGATGCCACAAAGTCCCTACTTGTCTTCTCTGTGCTACACCGTCTTCCCTGTGACCCCACACACACCATGTGCACTGATCACGATACCCCTCAATCCCCTCTCCCTCCCTTCCCACCCGCCCTCCCACACCCCTCCCTCCCACACCCCTCCCCTTTGGTAACCGCTAGTCCCTTCTTGGAGTCTGTGAGTCTGCTGCTCTTTTGTTCCTTCAGTTTTGCTTCGTTGTTATACTCCGCAAATGAGAGAGATCATTTGGCACTTGTCTTTCTCTGCCTGGCTTATTTCACTGAGCATAATACCCTCTGTCACTTCCGTTTCTATATCCTTTATTTATTCCCGAGACATTGCCATTTGCACCACCTCCTCCTGAGGCATTCCTCTGGGTTTTCCCTCCTCTTTCATCTCTTTGATCCTCTAGCTCTTCTTCCTTCTCCACTCTTTCTGTGAACTGATCTTGAATATCCTTATACGTGTAAGAGATTCTAACAGCTGTCCACAGAAGAATAATTTTTTTTTACCATTTTGTTGTTTATTGTTTTGCTTAGAGGAAACAAAGTTATTCATGTTAATGAAAAACATTTCCTGAAGGCAGCCCGAGTCCCCAGCTTCCTCAGCCCGACTCTCCCTCTGCTTGTGTGATGAAAAACGCGGAAGGGCTGGAGGCCTGTCCCTTGGGGAGGCAGAGCAGAGAGCACACAGGAGTGAATACTGAGCGTTTTCCAGGACCGTCTCCAGATTTATGGAAGGGAATCCAGTGTCCTTGCTAACTCTGTCAGGGCTTTGGCTGCTGTTCAGACTGAGTGACTAACTCAGGAAATAAAGGGAGTCGAAGGGATGGAAACCCTGAGGACAAAACCAGAACCAGGCCAGTCGGACTTCTCTCCTGCCACGGAGCCTCGGAGAAGCACTGAGGCGCCCAGTCTTTTCCTCGGTCATTCATCTGACATGAATAGAGAGAGATCCAGAGCAGAGGAGGGTTGTTGATTTTTTTTTTTTTACTGTTTTAAGACAGTTTTTTATAATCTTAAAGAGGGAAAAAAACTATAATAGTTTCCTGTAATTCTTGAGTGGGGTAGAGTGGGTATATATCCTGGATAGGAAGGGCAAGGTAGCGCCAGGTAAGCCCAGACAGACATTGCACACAGATTTACATTTCTGTTAGAACAAAGGCTGTAGGGAAGAGCCCACCCAGGCTAAGCTGTCCAGCTTGCCTCTGGGCTCAGGTGACCTCTTGGTCATTGATCTTGTGGTCAGAATGTCTACCTGAGAACTTGACTACTTTGAAACTTTGGCACTATGATCCCACTCTTTGTTCCTTTCAACTTCTTCTCGGGCTCTAAAATCACTCTCTGCCTGCTTTGCTGCAAACATTTTTTGTGTCCATAAAATACACCTTAAATCAACAACTAGAGCACAAATTTTCAGTTCCTAAAGCTGGGGTCTGGGATGAAATATGCATATGCAATTATTGTGGACCCTATTGTAGCTTGTCTTCATTGTGAGCAGAGGGAAAAAAACTGATGCAGAACAAAAGTGGATTCTTAAAGGAGAGAAATATTATGATATTGCTTCAGACCCAACTGTCTTACTGTAGCTTCTGCTCCAAATGATGTCCGGAACAAGGGTTCTACTGTCTGCCCTGACTGTACTCTTAAAGGTTAAGTGTCTCCAGCTCTCATCTCTAGGAGCCTTTTATGGCTAATATTGACAAGTTTGTCCAAACCCCTTTTGAATCTTTTCATACTGCAAGTTGATACAATCTACTAATATTATGAGGTTCACATCTTTATAAGGCTTGTACAATTGTCCTTTTCTGATCCTAAATTCACTTCATTCATGTTTCTTATGTCTTCCCCACTACCTGTCTTCATGTTTGTGGACATGTGAAATAAATTTGTGTTATCTACATTTTATTCTCTACATAATAAGACTGGCTATATTCTTTCTCAGTCCTGCTGTTACAACAGGGGTGCTTAGCTTTGGGTTCCCAAACCCCCAAGGGGCCTAGGGGAGAAATCCAGTGGGGAGGGGGAGGGAGGGGTCATGAACTTGGATGGGAGAAATTGCATCTTTATTCTCACCAACATCTAATTGAAATTTAGTATTTTCTTCTATTACAAATACCACCAATAGATGGTATATCACACATGTTTTCATATCAAGTTAAAATTGTTGCAGGTATATAGAAATATCACTTATGCTCATCACTACTTTGAAATTATGGTAGTTATTAGAAGTGCCATCAGATCTTGTTACTTACTATGTTAATAAGTTTATGTATTACTAGATCACCAATTTAAAAAAAACTAGGTAGCCTCATAATTGGTTTTCTTAATAATGTGGTATGTTCTATTTTGTATGTTTAATAACACCCCGAGAAGGCATTCATGGCTGATTAGACTGCCAAACGTGTCCATGGACACAAAAGGTGAAGAATCCCTGTTTTCCAGATGAAAAATTCCCAAGCTTTTTGGAATTCTGTATTCATACAGCAGCTCATATATCCTGGAAACCATTTTAACTGCTCTTATCTGGAACTCCGGTTCTATTATGTACTTCTTGAGGACAGAATTGAACATAGCATATAAGAAACTGAAATGTTATAGTTTAAATAAAGGAAAGATAAACCTTCCCCATTTCAAGTTTACATTTTGATGATGCTCAACATTTTATTGACTTTGGTCCTTAACAGCACACTGGCCAGGTATCCTCAAGGAATCCATCCTTTCTTGATGCTTACTATTTCATTTCACATGGGAAGCTGGGTTATTTATATTCAGTCATTGCCTTGTTACTTGTCTTCATTAAGATGCATCATTGTTTTTTTCCAACTGCACAGGTCTGTAAGAGTTTCCTGTATCTTTTCTCAATCATTTGACTCTTCCCTGTCCGCAGCAGTTGGGTGTTATCCGTGCAACACCCCTATGTCTCCTTACCATCATTTTTAAAGATGCTAGACAGCACTTAGTGCCTATCTTTGAGAAACCCGGCTCTTCATATTATGCTTCTCTACTCAGAGACACTTTAAATACTCTTTGTTCCCTAAATAGCCCTTTCTATGTGAACCCCCAGCCCTTCCCTATCTCCTCAATCCCATTACAGTTCGTTCAATAAATTAAAAACACATTGAGTGGAAAACTTCTATTAATGACTAAGAAATTCTCTTTCTCTTTATCTAGATTACTCCTTCCTTTCTCAAAGAATTCTAACAAGTAGGCAGGCACGGGTTTTCTCTTGTTTGAACTGTGTTGCTTTCCCAGAATGTTTAGATCTTATAGCCATCTATTAAAAATGAATATTTTAGTAAATATTAGATCTCTGGGAGGTGGGGTTTAGACAAATCATCAAAAGATCTTGTGATTTATAAGAGCTCTGTCAGACACTGAAAGTCGTTCCCAGATGTTCAGTCTTTCACACACACACACACACACACACACACACACACACACACACACACCTTTTTGTGTCCTTCTGCACAGACAGATCAGTACCATAACTAATGCACAGTGGTTTTCCATAAAATAGTAGCTACATTTGGCATTGAGTGGAATGGCCCCAAAAATTCTATTTGGCAGACTCTTTGACGCAAAATCCAGAAATCTTGTGCTAGTATCTTTTTTTTAAAAAAGCGCTATCACTAGTGTTTTATTTTCTTCCTGCTTCTCCAGAGTACATCTGGTCTTATTGAAATGTTCTTATCAGTTCTGCCCCAGGGTATAGCCCACCAGCTTGGTGCCTTCTTGTAGCTGAATCTTGAATAATTAACACACTTGATGGTATTGTTGAAGTTGTGTATTGAATTTATCTTTACCATTTTTTTCCCAAAGATAGGTAAATAGGATGAAAATGGCAAAAGATTCTCCACTTGCCCAAAGTGGAGATTATTCCCATTTGTCTTCTCATCTATCTTATTGAAGTCTAGTTGATATACAATAGTAGTTTCAGGCGTCCAACATACTCACTGCAGTAAGTATGCTTATCATCTGTCACCATACAGTTAATACAATCTTATTGCCTGTATTCCCTATGCTGTACTACTGTTTTCTTGTAGTAACTGCCAGGCTCTTTTCCAGCCTTTCAGATTCACTCTGTCCCAACCTGTACTCCAGTCTCTCCTAATTGACCCATTATTGTTAACTCAATGTTAGCTTACTCTAACCATAATGACTATAAACAATCGTGATGGGAAACTACTCTTACAAAGGTTACTGAAGCAATTTGGTCCAGAGTGGCTAATATCCTCTTATTTTAGGCTCCGTGCCATTTTTCCAGACCCACCATGGAGTTTTTCTCATGAATAAGGGATGCGCTTTCAGTAAACCAGTCTTTAGAAATGGTGCCCATTTATATAAGTAGGTTACATAAATTTCATTCTGGGACTCCTTCAGATCTCTTGGGTACATGTCATCTCATTCTGACAATTAATGTATTTTTGTAAATTTAGCTTTGTGGTGTACTTTGCTGATGTAATAGCCACAATGATCATCTCTTCCCTGCTAACAGAACCCAGATTCTGTTCACATAAGGTTGAGATTCCTCTGACAGCCTTAGAGGATGAATCATGATTGATAGGAGCCAATCATAATAATCCCTTTCTGCTCTGACAAAGATATTCCCTTTCTCAGTGTCCCATGCTTCCCACTAGGGGTGTCCATGGAGCTCACAGCTATAAGAGGAAAGAAGTCTTCCATAGGCTGCTGGGAAAGAATTTGATTCAAAATAAAAGACTAGATCCTCACAGAGCAAAGGCTTTTTCCCTCTGCCCCCTCCTTCCTCCTTGGCATGCTATGTACGGTGCGGGTAGACTGTCTCCCGTTGCTATAGTTGTCTTGCAAGTGTGACTGATTGGTCAAGAGACACACAAAATGCTGACCCAGCACCCTAACATTTTGGAGCCCCTAAACTAACTCTGTCTGTAACAACACGTTTCCAGACTTAGTGTTATGTAGGCTAATTCAGCAACTTCAATGTCTCCGAACTCAGATTTTCTGTTGCTTGCAGCCAAATGCATTAACTGATTTGGGCTTACAATACAGTGTTTTTACCACTTGCAAATTCTCTTCTGGGGTTTAGGTTAGGCTCTGGCTTTTAGATGCAGTTATAAGTGAGAACTGAACATCTTATAGGATATTTGGGGAGCAAAACATCATCTAATCCTCCTTGGTGGGAGGAAAAAAAAGATGGTTTGGTGATGGTTTGGCACTCCAAGGGCATCAGCAAGGAGAACACTAAGGGCAATTTGGCCAAAAAAGGGCCTCAAAGAAGGGAAGCAATCAATGAATGGAGCTTCCCTGCGCGGAGGGAAGAGAAGGTTAAAAAGGCATTAAATCAGGAAGGGTGCAATGCCTCATGGACATTTTCCTGGGTGGTGTGCCGGAATAAGCAGCATGGTGTGGGGGCCTTGAACACTGGCTCGGACCCGAGACAGCACCCCGCCACTGCCTGCTCATGTGACCCGGCGGCCTCGCTCCTTACGCGTCCACTTGGGATGTGGCAGAGCTGGGCACCACGTGTCATTTGTCTCCCCCATCCCTCCAGGCTTTATGGTGAGGAAGCAGGGAGCAGATGAATGATCCCAGTGGAGTATCAAGTAACTTAGAAAATGTTCTGGACCATTCCCCCAAAACCAGTTCTGTTTATAAAATGAAAAAAAAAATCTTCAGTTTCTCTATATCCATGGCACATTTCAGGGAGAAGCCAATGAGAACAGCTTGAGCTGAGATTGCAATGCTGCCCCCGAGGTCCTAGTTTGGTAAAATATGTATAGTTTGACCCACATACCTAACATGTTTACAGACTTGGTTGCCAACATTTAAAAAATCGGGAGATTTTATGTAAAGATCCGCATTTGTGGTCTCAAAAAAATGAGACATCTCGGCAACCTGAGGCCCGTGTTTCTGCCTGCCACTGTGGAGTCACTTCTGTCCCGTTGTGCATTCTCGAGTTTGGGGCTGTCACCCTCTCCTTATTGTCTCCCTGACACTGAGGCTGAGTGTTAGTTGTATCATCACTTTTGCGGTATTTTTTTCTCATAATAGAGACTCTCTCATGGGTGGGAAAATAAAAGAATAAATAGAGTAGGCTGCATGCTTCTTCCACCCAGCCCACTTCAGCATTAAAATTAGCTGCCTCCCAACACCTGTAGGCCTGACACTTTGCAAACTCAACTATAACTGTAGTGCAAAACACAAATGGAAATTTGTCTTTGTGACACTTCAGATGCATCCTTCTTGGCAGAGAGAAGGTGAGGAGGTTGATTATTCTTACAAGGCAAAGCATCTTTGGTGCATGGCAATGGCTAAATTAATTCAGCTTTCGAGACCCCTTTGCTGCAAGACAGCTAGTCTGACAAATGCCATTGCTAATTAGTGCACCAAGTCACAGGAGGGAGCCCATTATCTGATGATCACAATTAATGCTTTTCAATGGGCTTCTCAAATTAAGACATGATGTGCCGTCTTAGCCTGGCACTGAGGCTCCTAAGTGTCACTAGTAGGATCTTCACTTTCCAGTGGCAGGGGGCATTCTCTCCAGGGCCATTTGTTTAGGTAAAAAAAATCACAGTTTGGTGCAAAGTAATAAGCATAGGACACTGTAGTCATGCCAAAGCAGACTTTTTGGCTTTGAAATGTACAGACAAGTTGCCTGCAGTCTGTTTGTCTCTGGTGCTCAGAGTGAAATGCTGTGCCCATGGCACCTAGAAAACAGTTGGTTTCTTCTTTGATTATCTCATAAGTGTGAAAGCTTAACACATGTACAATTTTTTAAAAGACCCATTCATTAGCCAGACTATTAGTTTGTCCACTCAAAGAAAAGAGGTCTGTGGCACAGGGAGGCCAACCTGGATAATTTTATGATCGAATCGTCAGATCTACGAAAGCGCCAGGACTCGAGGACAGGGGTGAGTGGCTCTCGGGATTGGGGAGCACTTGGCTGAGCATATGGTGCTTGAGGTCAGTTTGGTAATTTTGCTGACATTCTTCTGGCTGAAGGACTGGCCAGGGGCCTGGCTTCTGGATATCAGTGAGTAACTGGGAGGGAACCAGTGAGCTCCTCAACTCCGCTGGGCAGAGCTGCTATGAGCAGTTTGAAAGCTCCAGGAAAAGAGGGAAGGAAATGTCCCATGCTGCAGACATCCCTCCTAGAGCCACTGACAGATGTTCCTGGGGCAGCTCTTACCACCTAGAGCAGGCAGCTATCTGCCCAGCCAGCCGGGGAAACCCTGGGGAAGTCAGATCCACAGCAGACAAATGGGAAAGTTCTTTGAGCAGACAGAGCAAAGGCTGGGGAAGGCAAAAGTGAGTCTGTCCTCTGGGGACAAAGCAGGCCAAGAGTTCCCATGCCAGTAGGTTTTGGAGAACTGGCAGGGCAGAAAATCTAGAGGAGGCAAAATCGTCACAAAAGTCTCAGGGCCTAAAAGCATAGCTCATTAATGTTTGAAAAAAAGAGTGAACGAATTTTAATGTGAGTCAGAGTATTGTGACTCATGAATGGGGCTGGCATGACACCCTCAGGGTTTGCCTTTGCTGGGTTAGTAAACAGCTAGGAATTCCTCTAGGATCTTGATGTCAAGAGCCTGATGACTTAGAGCAAAACGCATTACACACCCCTCTCCTCCTTGAGTCTGTTGCCTGTATCTTGGCTGGTCAGTTACTCAAGATACCATAACTTGGTCTGCAAGTGCTTGCACGCATGGCCTCAGAGGACCCTCCGAGTAACCTTTGGAGCCGACAGGAGTATTTTAATTATCAAGTGAGGGAAACTGAAGATCAGTGAAGTGATTGTCCAAGACCAGGCTACTAAGTGGGACACCAGGACTTGTACCAAATTCTCTGCCTGTGATTGTTGGACTGCTTCCACTGTACAAGGCTGAATGTTTCCCAAGAGGAGTTTCTTTATGTGTTACTAAGAATAAAGTACCCCTCCTGTCTCTTCTTTGGGTGCAGGGGTGGGGGAAAGAGTTTTCTTTACAAGTTAGATCTCTTTTAGTAGCTCCTCTGAAACAAAGTAGTTCTGAAGAAAGATAAGCCCAGGGCAAGAGGGAACCAGACCACCGTCAACCTCTCTGAGGCTATGTAACAGGTAAAGATGCTCAGGGGATCGCCTTGACTCCCTCTTGATGTCTGTTTATGTCTTTATCACGCATGAATGTGTCTAAATCAGTTGGGGATCTAATTATAGCTTTACATCTTCTGGAAGTAATGGATTTAGATGCTTCTGCCTATAAAAGCAAATGCAACCACCTTTGATTTGTCCTATAGCTAACTTCTTCATCTCTTACTTCACAAGAGAGCAGTCCCTCTTTCTTTTCCTAAAATAATTTCCCAAAGGCAACTGTCTTAGTGCAGTTAAAGAGTCATGCATTTGTGCTATACTTCTGGGCTGTACCCCCTTGAAAAGCAAATACCTCTCCTAAATTGAAATATATGAAAAAGTTGGACCAGCAATCACATACTGAAATGTCTACTGTACTGGCCAGGCAGGTAATCCAAAAGAGTGACACGGGCTGGATGTAAAGAAAGCAGCACTGGAGGAGTGATATAATGAGCAACTATCACTTGGCCCCTGTGCGGGATAACAGGGAGTGGTGGGGACTGAGGATAACTTACCCTATCATTTCTCAGCTTCAACTAGGTGATGGCTCTGTGAGGATGTAGGCCTAATGTTGCCAGATCTTCTGATTTTTTTTTCTTTTTCAATAAAAGCTGGAAAACAAGATTTGAAGGGAGTGTCTCCTGCTTTTTGGTGTCATTACTCGTTTTTAAAAATACAAACATTTTGTGGACTAAACAAAACACATCTGTGTCCCAGGGATGGTGCCAAGGCCTGACTATAGGAGATGGTAGCTGCTCTCTCAGATTCTCCATCACTTCTCCCTTCTTTAACAAGGACACTTGGCATTCTCTCCATCGAATGTACAGCCCTGGATAAACGCATTCTGGAGAAACCCTCTGCTTTCCAACCAGACTGCTGTCTTCTCCCTGGTAGCCATTCTGGATGCAGATTGGCCCCAGATGTAAGGTAGAGTTGAAGTTGGGGTGTGATCTTGGCAAAGATAAAGGATGATTTCCTCATCCCTAAACTGAGATGGCCAGGCTTAAAGGCCTGGAGCTCCTGTCTGATGTGATGGTATTCAGGCCTTTGGATTAAGGCTCTGGATCCATATGCTGGCTCCTTAGTTGCTATATAAATCCAGGCACATTTTGATAGGCTCTCTGAGCCTAGGTCCCCTGTCTGTACAATGGAGTTAAGATTGACCCCTGGACTTGTAAAGATGTTCTATGATTACAGGAAATGTATAGACAACCCTTGTCACAGAGTGCCAAGTAAATGTCACGGTCATGTTTCGGTTCTACACCAAAGTTTTACTAACATCAGATTTTTTCCTCATTGATAACTGAGATCACTGCCCACAGAAATGGAATTTAAAGAGAGTCAAGGGAGGCAGGGAGAGTTTTGGGTGCTGGGGAGATACCAGCACTGTGTGGTGAGGACTCCATGAGCTGTATGATGTGGTGTGGGTGAAAGAGGGCCCAATGCCAGGGGCCAGGCTCGGGTGGAGGGGTGGCCAGTGGTTAGACGTACGCCTCACTAGCAGAGCAATAGGGTGAAATCTGGGGGCGGGGATTGTAGCCACACCCAGCAGCTATGCCGGAGTGACCGCCACTGTCATGGTTTTCTCGCGCTGCCAAAGTCCCTCGACAGATCAGTGGCTTAACAGAAGAGATGGGTTCTCTCACAGTTCTGGAGGCGAGATGTCCGACGTCACGGTGTCCGCAGGGCTGTGCCGCACCTCCTGGCTCCGGGGCTGCCTGCCGACCCGGCACCTGCGGGCTTGCAGCCGCATCACTCCGGCCTCGGCGCCGGTGGCCCCACGGCCTCTGCTCTGTGTGCGTGTGCTCGGGTGGCACTCTCCTTTCTGTGTGTGTCAGCCTCTGTGTCTCTTCCCTTTTCACAAAGCTGTCAGTCATATTTCAGTCATACTGGATTAAGGGTCCCCCCTGCTGCAGTATAACCTCACCTTAGTTCACATCTGCAGACACCTTATTTCCTGTTTCCAAATAAGGACACGTTCACAGGTAACAGGGATTGGGACTTTGACATACCTTTTTGGGGGACACAATTCAACCCTCAGCAGCGACCTTCGCAAATCATTGAACCCTCAGAATGTCGCTTCCTTCTTCTGTCAAACAGAGATGCCATCTGCCTCCCCGATGACCCAGAGCTGTTTGGAAGATCAAATGCAGTAATGTCGGGGGAAGCCTTTCTGTAAAGCGGGGAGCACTTTATAACCGTGCAGGGTTTTGTTGTCATCCTGGAAGGGATGTGATGAGGTCAGAGATGATGATTGTCGAGCATGTTATTCCTCGGGAGCTATCATAAAAATAAAAGCTTGTAATATTTATTATTGATGACCTGGTTGCTGTTTTCCCCCGAGGCCGAGGCGCTGCTCGTGGAGCCCTTTGATCTTTGCTTCTCCCTCTACTCCCTGTCCGCAGGCTCTGGCCCCCCAGGGCACTCCCCGCGGGGTGAGCTGCACACCAGGACCACCGCAGGTTTGCCTTAAGGAATTTTGCTTCTCAAATCCACCCTGGCTGTCTGCCTAGGCAGCATGTCACCCCGAGGGACACATTGCCTGTGTTTAGGACCTGTTTGTTTCTGAGGACTCCACGGCCCTCACGTCTGCCTGAGCCCAGAGGAGGGGAACCCTTCCGTTGCTCTGGCTGCACCCTCCGGCCTCCCTTGGTTCTCTTTATGCCGCCATTGTGTCTGGTTTTCACCGCTCTCCTCCGCCTCCCTTCCCTTTCCGAGTTTGGTCCCCCGCCGCTCTGCTTGCCTTCCCCCTCCGCCTCTGCTCCTGCCCCCTTTCCCAGCACAGACGCCCTCCCCTTCGCCCATTCACTTTCACCGGACTGGTTGAGATCCTTGGCTAACCTCGGCTTTATTCTCATTCTAGAGACCTCTCAGACTGTCCAGCCCATAATATACTTTGCCACTCTCCTGTGACACTTTATAATCTGTTTTACGGACCTTAAAACTATTCAGTCTCCTTGCCCCTGGAAGGGGGTGGCTGACACAGAATTGAATCCAAAGGTCTTCGCAGGTGGGGCTACTCCTTAGACAACTGCTGATTTATTCATGTCCCTCTTCCATCTGTTGGTTGGTTCGTGCTGCTCATTCCCAGGCAGGGCCCACGTGATGGCAAAGGGCAGAGCCCTGTTGAGACAGCTCTACTCCCAACACCAGCCCTGTGGATAGGGAGAGAGAAGGCACACACTCTCTGGCCTTTGTTGAAGACTTGTGTTTCCTTTACAAACCGATTATTTGATAACAGGATGAGAAGGTTCTCCATTCATTCATCCAGTGATTCCTTTTTGAGCTCCTATTAGGGATCAGGTACCATCCTGGGTGGTAGGAGCATAATGCGGGTAAAACCATCTCTTACAACCTGAAGATGTTCCTGGCCAATAGACAGACATTCACAGAAACAGTGGGTAATGACAGGCTGTGCGGAGAACTAACCTGGAGTCTAACCTGACCGCATCTGGTGGGAAGTATAGGGAGGGAAAGGAAGGGCTTCCTACAAGGCCATGTCCTTGAGCTGGGACTTGAAGGATGAACAGGGATTAACCGGGGAAGGAGCTGGAGGAAGAGTGAGGGGCTGAGAGGGTGGGGTTTAGGCAGAGAACACCATGAGCACAAAGGCCTGTAGGGAGGGTGGACCTTGGAGCATTTGAGCATCTGAAGACCAGCAGGTTGGGTGGGCAGGGAGGTCTGAATGGCCCAAGACCATGTGAGAGGGAGGCAGAGGCCGTGTGCATTCTGGAAAAGCGGGAAATGTTGAAAAATACAAAAAGGAAAAGCTGATCTGAGATACTAATCGCTACTCTGAATTTGTATCATCCTGTGTTTACACATTTTAAACTCTTGTGATAGAACATACATACAGAGAAGTGCATAACATGTACTTGAGAGTATGTCTCATCGAATTTTTACATGAACAGACTGTGCTTACAAACTTGTGATTCTGGTTTCTAAGGTAACTTCATATCACAAAAGTTTCACACTGTTAAAAGTACTTCAAGAATATGACACGTAAAGACTGAATACCATTCAAATGAGGGCGCGTCATCATTTATCCTCTTCTCACTGTGTCCATTTCTCTTGTTTTAGTGTTTCTTACTGTCTGTGCAGCAGACCTTATTGTGTTTACCTGTTGGTGCCTACCTAGCTACCTTCACAGCAATCCTAGAGGGAGGAAGGGCGTGAGCACGGGGGAGGTGCCTGGGACATACCACAAGATTACAGAGATTCCTCTTTACTCCAGGGGTTCCAGCAGAGTGGGAAATGTTCCCGAACCCTCTCTGTGTTGCTGTCTTCTCCCCCGCCTGCCTCTCCCCGGGGGAGGGACTGCTCTTGCTGCTTTGTTCCCTGCATCTGAGTCCCAACAAAGAAAAACCCTCAAGGAAGGGATCATTAGTGAATGAGTGACTGGGGGGAAAGGCCCCATTTCCTTTGTGGTGGGAAAGCCTGAGCTGTGAGACCGGGCGAAGGGCAGACCCCAGGAAGAAGGACTGGGGACCCTCCCCGGCCGGCTTGTCACTAGAAGAGGTTGTCACACCCTAGAAAAGGGTAGACATCTCTTCGGCCTCAGCTTGGCTTCTCAGTTGCTGCCCCGTGCTGCTCTTTTCTTCTCATTGTATCTCCTCATTCTCCACGAGGTACAAATACTCAGGACTTGTTTGTTGAATTAACGAAGAAAGATGTGTCTTCTTAAAGTGATACCGTCCAGGAATTTCCTCTCTTTTTTTGGCCTGTGTGCATGTGCACGCATGATTGTAAGTATGTGTAGGAGAGAGAATAAATATCATCATGGAGAAGGTGAAATTGTTGGCCTCTCTGGCAGTGACTTTCTTTCAAAGCAAGAGCTCCTTGCAGGGCTTCAGGCTTCTCCAGCTGTTTAAAATGGCTGACCTCCTGTTTACCTCCTTGTTTGTATGTCTGAGCAAAATGGGAAATTCAAAGGAAGCTGTTTTACTTTCTCCCTGAGTGAGAATGCTGAGCAGGGAAGCACTTCACCCATGTTACTAATGGAGCTTGCTCTCTGCAGACTGGCTGTGGGCCCAGGTTTATGGAAATTCACTTCAGACAAACCATTTTGCCACTTTTTCTCTTGGGAATGGACATGGCAGAGTCCCAGTGGGTCATTCCATCTGTCCCCCGGAGCCAGGATGGCTTCCTACGTCTCATTCACAATGGCTTTTTCAACATAACTTTTAGTAACCATAAAATGGAAATATGTCCAGCAAGTGGAGAAATATTCTACCAGTGGAAAAGGCTCATGGAATCATACAGATTGGGAAAAAACAAAACAATATAAAAGCAAAAGCAAGGAGAAGACCTCTGCTTATATTGCCCCTCTTTGTCCCAGCACAAGGCAGAGCCACACCTCAGTCGGCAAAATGGTGGGGTCTGTGTGGGTTCCCACCCCCAGGCCTGAGGCCGGAGCGGGAGGGTCCTGGGGCAGGTGGAGGAGGGAACCCAACCCCCGGGCGTATTACTGAGCCATAGAGACAGAAGGAGCAGTAGCAGGACAAGCAACAGGGAGGAAAGGAAACTCCCAGAGAGGTTCACTTGAAGGGAAGACCCAGCCTTAGGATACCAAGAGTAGTGGCCGAGAGACTCCCTCACGAGAAGGGAGTGAGGATCCAGGTTTTCAATGGGCTGGCAGTTCAGAAAGGACACCAGGGAGCCGGGGCACGAGGGAGATGTGCCTGGTGCTCCATTTCAGCAGCTGGGAGAGGCAGTGGCAAGTGGGACCTGTCTGAACTAGGCTCGTGTTCTGGATGACCAACCCCAGAACATTGCTGAGCTTTGGGAAACACGAGCAAAGTGTATAGCACCTGACTTGTGCCCTCAAGGAGCTTTTAATCCACAGAAGGAGACTGATAAGTAGCAGGTGGTTGTGTAAAGCAACATGTGAGAAAGTGTCCCGGTGCGGGTAATACGCAGGAGCTCCATTTGTACTCAGTAGAAGGAGATGCTAGTTTAGCTGAAATCTTTGAGGAGGATTTCCTGGAGAGGGAGAGAATTTATGCTGAGTCTTGGAGGGTGAATGAAATTTGGACAGGAAGGGCAAGACATTTTAGACTCTGGCTTTGTAAGATTTGCTAATATATATATATTTTTAGTTGTTGATAGTTTTTTTTATTAATATAATTTATTTTATTATCATTAATCTACAATTACATGTGCAATATTACGGTTATTAAACTACCCCTTCATCAGGTCCCCCCCACCAACCCCATTACAGTCACTGTCCATCAGCGTAGTGAGATGCTATAGAATCACTACTTGTCTTCTCTGAGTTCTACTGCCCTCCCCGTGCCCCCCCAACATTACATCTGCTAATCGTAATGCCCCTTTTTCCCTCTTATCCCTCCCTTCCCGCCCATTTTCCCCAGTCCCTTTCCCTTTGGTAACTATTAGTCCGTTCTTGGGTTCTGTGAGTCTGCTGCTGTTTTGTTCCTTCAGTTTTTTTCTTTGTTCTTATACTCCACATATGAGTGAAATCATTTGATACTTGTCCTTTTCGGCTTGGCTTATTTCACTGAGCATAATACCCTCTAGCTCCATCCATGTTGTTGCAAATGGTAGGATTTGTTTTCTTCTTATGGCTGAATAATATTCCATTGTGTATATGTACCACATCTTCTTTATCCATTCATCTACTGATGGACACTTAGGTTGCTTCCATTTCTTGGCTATTGTAAATAGTGCTGCAATAAACATAGGGTGCATCTGTCCTTTTCAAATTGGGCTGCTGCATTCTTAGGGTAAATTCCTAGGAGTGGAATTCCTGGGTCAAATGGTATTTCTATTTTGAGTTTTTTGAGGAACCTCCATACTGCTTTCCACAATGGTTGAACTAATTTGCAGTCCCACCAGCAGTGTAGGAGGGTTCCCTTTTCTCCACATCCTCGCCAACATTTGTTGTTGTTTGTGTTTTGGATGTTGGCCATCCTCACTGGTGTGAGGTGATATCTCATTGTGGTTTTAATCTGCATTTCTCTGATGATTAGATTTGCTAATATTTAATAGGGGATATTTTTGCCAGGCCAGCCCCTTAGAGGTTGGTTAATTGCTCCTAAGTATTTGAAAAATAGACCCTTCCTGTCTGCACACAGCAAATGTAGAAGATGCGCACATCTATCTCCAGTTGGCAAGAGCAGCTGCATATGCTGCTCAGTCATGTGGCTCAGATGCGTGATGTCATCAGTATTCTGAAGGTGGATCTGTCTTTCCTGACAGGATGCACATGACCAAGTTCAGGGAACGAGTAGAGAAAGCCCAAAGGCTGGACTGTGCACTCCACGGACAGATAAATCGTGACATGGATAGGAATAGCAGCAGCTTACATGACCAGCTCTTGCTTTCTCCCACACAGGCAGGTCTGTGAGTAAAGCAGAACTGTAACCAAGAGAGGTTTCCAGGTGAACAAGGAGTGAGGTGGGCTAGAGGGAAGGAGTATAACAGCCCCCCACTAAAGCAAACGGGGCACCTTAGTCTCATAGACAGCTCTGGTCTCTTCGTGAGACCAGGATAGACAAGAGCAGAATACTCAAGGTCTAAAGACAGCCTCCTGGTGCACCTCTCTGCATTAGAGGGAGACTGGCCAGTGGGAGCAGACGCGCACTGCCCGTTGGCGAAGGCCACCTCAGGCCATCTTACTCCTTCCTGTACAACCTGCTCCCCTCCTCCTGCCTGATGCCAGACCCTCCGCCCCACCGGACCCCACCTCCGCTTACTTCTCACAACACTGCTCTACTGATTTCCCCACTCCCCTAATCTTCTTGGCTTTTCTCCATTGGATGGGTCTCAGGAGCATACAAATATCTGTTATTTTCCTCACCTTAAAAGTCTCCTCTCAAGCCCGTTTTCCCCTGCCAGCTAATTCTCCACATCTTTCTCCTCACCCAATTCATCTCCTTCCCTGTTTCTTAAACTCACCCTAATCTGGCTTTCCCTGCCTACAAGCTGCTCTAGAGTGAAGTCCCTTCTTCAGAGACGTCCCAGTTGGGACAAGGGCCAGGCTGGTTGCCCCTGTGGTGACCAGTCTTGGATGAAGGCTGCCCCCAGGGAAGGGGTATAACATTGCAGGAGGCAGCTGGCTTCGGAGAGGGCCTTGGCTGTGAGCCTCCGGCAGCCCGCACTTCCGGCAGCTGGGGAGATGAGGGCCTGGTCCTGAGGGGTGACCGGGCAGCATGCCGCGGAGTCCACTGAGGGCTACTTGCTCGGTTCCCACCTGAGTCCTGAGGTGTGGGCTTGACAGCATTGCCGCTTCCGCTCAGCAGAGGGAAAGCAGAGCCTGAAATTTGTGAGAAGGGACTCCAATAGTGTCCCTGAATTCTTGGCATGGGTGAACGTTTCCTTCAAGTCCCTCTCTGTGGGATAGCCTTTAACAGACAAGGAAGAAAATTGGCCATGTTTAATGGGCGCCCCCTCCTCGCATTTTATTCCTCATAGAGTGGCTAGGAGGAGAAAGCTAAGACCTGTCCCACCCTATAGCTGATGAGGTGGGAAGCCCTGATTTGGGTTATAAAGTGTGCACACTCTTCCTGGTGTTTTTGGTGGGACGCCCAGGACTGTAAACACCCCAGAGCAGGACCTCCTTTGCAGCCTCACGGTGCTTAAGTGGTGCTTAATCCATGCTTGTTGATTGGAAGTCAGCGTTTAAACGGGATGCCACCAGCAGGCCTCTGTGGCTCTAGGGGACAGCTCGGGGCATTTCATAGGGCTCTCCTGGTGCTCCGGCTGCACCAGCCACACTGTTTGGCTAGCCTGCCTAAAATTATCACCTTTCTAGGCTCACAGGTACAGGTGTGCAGTGTAGACAGCACTCCCAAGCCCTCTTCTCGCACTACTTTGCTGTGTGCATTGTAGTGGAGAGAAGAGCACATAGATGGGTGGAGAAAGTGACTGTTCTAGGGCGACATGGGCTGACGCTGGAGGCAGAGGGCGACTCCCAAAGTAGTAGTTTGGACCAGGAACCTCACAAACTATCAAGTGAGTCTATTCCACCCGTGTTCCTGCCTCTCTTCCCAAGTGCTCACACGCATCACCTCGTATGAGGATTACTTAAGGATTCATGGGATTTCCTTTCCTAACTGACAACTTGTCACCTGATTTTACTCTGGTGTTTACTGTTACAGACAATTTTTGCTGTGTGACTATATATTCATCTCTGGCATTTGAACTAAATTTGTGAAAATGCAATCTGATAGATGAGCTAGGGAACTTCCACTACAAAGGCTCCGTGTATGCCGAATGTAATGAGGCAGTGGACTGACTGCATTTACAAAATCCCAGAGTGCATAACACCTCCTGCATCCTAGTCCGTGTCCACTTTGTATGGCTTAAGATATACATCCCCACATTGAATGTCTAGGATTTGAAAGTCAGTGTTCCTATTTCCGTATGTTTCTTTTTCATAATTTAATGTATCCTTGGATGCTGACAAATGCTTCCCTTCTGGATTTTGCATATTTGATGGACAGATCACCAACTCGCTTTATATATTTGCTTTCATTTGTTCCTTTATACTATTTAAATGTTGCTCCGTCTCTCTGTGATTTTAATAATTAACATGAGTAAATTATGCCTATGATTGTATAACCTTGATAGATTCTGACACAGTGGAAAGGTTTCACCATGGCCCATATTTGGAACTGCTTGCAGCCTGAAAATACTGGCCCCATCATTTCAGGGTCATTGTGATGTGCCATGTAAATTGCAAAAAGAAATCCTCCTGTTGCATCCATCTTGACTGCACCTGCATAGTTTGTCAAAATTAGATTGTTATTTTTAAATGTAAAAGACAAGGAGTTAAAAATGTAATAGAAACCCTTTACAATGCTGATTTTAGCAGACAAGACTAATGTCTGTTAGAAGCAAACTGTATTATAGCTTGTTTCTTATTACAGGAGGGAATAGTGATGTTCCAGAGGAAATAATTTGATTCCAGGGATTGTCCTACCATTTTCTGTTAAGGAAGCCACAAAGAAATACCTCTCTCCTCACCATTACACTGTGTGATTCTTGGTTATTGGAGGCTATGGTTCTTATAGTATGTTTAGGAGGCCATGGTATGTTTGGAAATGGCCATGTTGATGGCCACACGCTTCACCTCATATGAGGATTACTTAAGGATTCATGGGACTTCCTTTCCTAAACTGACAACTTGTCACCTGATTTTACTCTGGTGTTTACTGTTACAGACAATTTTTGATATGCTGCTGTATTAACTAGGAGAGAGGAGGCAGTCTCACTTGAAGCGAGAGATCATACTTGGAGAAGAGGCCAGACTCTTAGACATGAAATACAAATAGAGAGGGCAAGCCCTGGGTGAGCAACAGAAGGGAGCATCCCTCTGGGCCCTGAGCCTGGAGACATTCAATTGGGACCAGCCATATGGTGACTCTAAAGTTGTGCCGGTCCTGTGGGTGCCCTTCTTCTCCTTTTTTAAAAAAAATTGAAGTATCATTGATATACAATTTTATGATGGTTTCACATACATAAAACAGTGGCTCAGCATTCACCCATATTATCAAGACCTCACCCCCTCTATTGCAGTCAGTCTGTCAACACGGTAAGATGTTATAGAGTCATTAATTGCATTCTCCGTGCTGTACTGCTGTCCCAGTGACCTACCGATGTTGTGATTGTGAATTATAGTGTCCCTTAATCCCCTCTTGTCCCTACCCACCCTCCCCAGCCCTTCCCCTTGGGTAACCACTAGTTCCTTCTCCATGTCTATGAGTCTACTGCTTTTTTGTTCCTTCTGTTTTTCTTTGTTTTTATACTCCACAAATGAGTGGAATCATTTGGCACTTGTCTTTCTTCACCTGACTTATTTTGCTGAGCATAATACCCTGTAGATCCATCCATGTTGTTGCAAATGGCAGGATTTCTTTTCTTTTTATGGCTGACTAACATTGCATTGCTGTGGGCACCCTTCTTAATCTTTGTAAGCCAAAGCAAGTGTCTAGTTTATATTTGTGATACTCTGAACATTCACCTCCCTTTTGTTCTCCCTTAGTGCTTAGTAAAATCTTGTAAATGCTTCAGCCAGCATTTCTCCTGTTTTTTTTCTGTAGGAACTGTATTTAAGGGTAACTGTATAGACCCAAATGATGAGAGAATGTTCTGAGAATATTTTAAATAATTTCATGATTCCCAGGGAAATTATTGATTCAGGCAAGTATTTATTAATTGGTGTGAAAATCACTGGATATGTAGCTGTTGGAGAGATGGGTATTTGTTAACACTGCCAGAATTACACTGACTAAACAGCTTACTTTCTGGTGTCAAGAGGAAAACATAATTGCACAATATAGGGAAAAGGTTATCACCCTAATCTGGTAACCAAACATAACCTCACTAATGGTATTAACAGCCTGATGTTATATGTCTCTTGATGTAATTGAGCACAACTACACATCACTTATGTTTTCTAGAAAATAAAAAGGTTTGACATTAATACATATCAATGATACTTCAGTAAAAGGAAACATTAATCCATCAAACCTGAGGTAGATATTTCCGTTTGTAGGAAATGTAGGGGGGAGAGCACAAGTTAAGCATCAGCAGAAAAAAATAATCACACAAATTGAGGCTAAAATATTCTGCAGGACCACTGCCCTGGTGTCTTCACAAATCAGGGTCCATAGGCAAAATTGCTAGATTTAAAAATATTTAAAGAATATAGCAATCGGATGCAATCATCCTGGATTAAATACTGGTTGGAACAAAGAAGCTGTCAGGACATTTTGGGAAAAATATGAAAATGGTAAAAAGTATTAAATGGTATGAATATTTACTGATGCAGAAAAGAAGAAATCATTGACTGAAAAGAAAAGGCTGCAGAATTGTATGTGCTTTAAGATCTCATATTGGGATAAATAAATGTACATATCTATATTAGAGAGCCAGAGGGGAATATAAGATAGTAACAGGTGATCACCAGGTGGTGGAAATGTGATGTTTCAATTTTTAGGTTTTACTTGTGTATATTTTATAATTTTCTATAATACAGGGAGGCTGTTTCTGGTTTTTGTTTTTGTTTTTTGGTTTCAGGTGTACAACATAGTGATTTGACAGTTATATATATATATTTTACTAAATGCTCACCTCAGCAGTTGTAGTGGTCCTCTGTCAACATACAAAGATACTACAATACTATTGATAATATTTTGTATGCTATACTTCATCCCCATGACTATTTTATAATTAGATGTTTGTTCTTTTTATCCCCTTTACCTTTTTCACCTATTTCTCTTATTCTTAAAAATCAGCATTAAAAAGCATATACCAAAAAGGAATTGGGATTTCATTTGTACTGAGATCTAGTGATTCTTTGGGAACTCAAATCTTTTTTAAATAAACTTTTTTACTTTAGAGAAAAGTTGCGGAGCCGCTGCGTAGAGTTGCTGTGGATCCTGCCATTGTTTTCCTGAATGTTGACATGTTACCTTACCCTGGCTGCTTGGTCCAAACTAAGAAATCAATGCTGGTGTGTTACTGTTGGCTGAACCCCAGGCTTCATTCAGATCCCGTCACCTGTCCACTAGTCTTGTCCTCTTTCTGTTCCAGGTTCCACTTTACATTTAGTCACCACCTCTCTTTAGTCCCATCTAGCGTGGGCTAGAGTCTCAGTCTTCCCTTGCTTTTCATGACCTTGACAGTTTTGAAGAATTATTTGTTCAGGTGTTTTGTAGAGTGTCTCTCATTCTGGATTTTTCTGATGTGTTTCTCCTAGTTAGACCAGGGTTAGGGGCTTTAGAGAAGAATTCCACAGAGGTAAGGTGCCCCTCTTCTTGCATTTTATGAGGGGATGCCTGACATCAACATGGATTTTCACTGGTGACACTAACCTTCGTCACTTGGTTAAGGTAGTGTCTGAAAGGTCTCTCAGCTGTTTTTCTAGTTACTATGTTTCGTTTTTTGTACTCTATTTCTAGTCTCTGAAAGTGAGTCACTGAGTCCAGCTCAAACAGTTTTTAATTTTTACAAAATGCTGCTCTTTATTGCCCCTCCCCCTCCCCCACTGCCCAATACCCAGAGCACTGGTTAATTTTAGCTGAGCTACAGGGAGCTTGTTTTTGCCCTTTTTCAAAAGATCATTGTCAGATAACACCACAAGAGGGCTGTGGCTTTGGTGCAGCTGGTAATGAAGGTAGAGGGAAAGGGGATGCTCAGGGACCCAGAGCCCCATCCCTTGGTAAGCCACTGCCCCTCCACGTTGTCCTTTGACCAACCTGGAGATTCTCCTTCCCATGCTCAACTTGAGAAATTTGTAGGTTTCCCTTTATTGCCGAACTGGTCTTCCCTTACAGGAGCTACTTCTGATTTCCACAGATCTTTCATTGCTACTGGACGGTGGTTAACCAGGGAATGGAGGGATGGTGCTGAGAGTGAAAGAAAACTGCCAGCCCAGCTCTCTTCCCTAGGGACAAACCTTCACACTTGTGTGTGGAGTGCGAACAACCCCATACATCCCATGTAATAGTCTCTCCCATTTGTGTAACTGCCACTTGTGGCAGCCACACTTTCTCGATTACGAGTGTCATTCTATAAGAAATGAAGTTTTCTAGCTCAGGCTAACACTGACAAAGTTCTTGGGAGATTTTTATCAAACTGGGAGATTGTTCACATGTTACAATTCTATCAGGAAATTCTTTTTTTCCTTTGGAGAATTTGGAAATGGATATAAATTTACAGGATTTCACATTGGATATCTCTTTCTACCCATCTGTTTGTACTACTTTAAATACAGACCAAGAGTTACTTACACTCCGTACCCATAAATGTAAATTTTAAAACAAATCCAGTTGAATATTAAAAATGCATATTTCAATGACAAAATTAATTTTCCGGCCTCGATGTGTATTTTGGGGACTACTTGATTAAAGTCTTCATGTACTTGTGCTAATCACCTCTGTAATCTAGAATTGATGGTAGTTCTGCAGTGTTTAGTGGGGGCCACCAAGAAGCCAATTATGTCGATATTGGCTGTATAGAAAAATGTGGACGTACAAAATATCTGAATGTATAGATTGATAGCAGAACACTGGGTGTAACTGAATCTTTCAATCCTATTCCTTTTGTGTGTATGTGAAAACCTTTCTAAGGCAACCGAAAAGGAGATCCCATCTTACTCATCAACTGTAGGACCTTTCTGCACCTTTAGAAAATGAAATCCCACATTCTCTTCTTTGTCATATCTAAACTTGGTGGGTTTTGTATCAAATTTTTTTAGGTTATCAGTGTTTTTGTCTTTCTGACTAGAATACACAATTTACCAAATGGCTTGCTCAAATAGAGTAATGTTATCTCCTAGTAAGATTATTTTGGGCTATGTCCCAGCATTTTTGATTAAAGTTAAAGAAAAAAAAGAATTATATGTTCTCTTCCCTTCTAACAATAAAAACCCAACTTTATTGTTGTTGTTTTGTGTGTATGTATTTGTTTGGGGCGGTTATCCTATGCCTTTCTATGAGCAAATATTAATTGAAAGCTTATCACCTGATCCTTAATTATCTTAAGGATATATTATTTTAAGGATATATATATCCTCAGCTGTATTACGTCTTTTCAGCTGATGATTGCATTGTAAGTGAAGTAGTCTCGGCATGTCAATCTCACTGCATTTTAGAGGCAGGGTTATCAATCATCTCTGAAAAGAGACTTAGACCTCTTTTATACCTGTCGGGAAATTTCGAACTCAAATATATATCTAGAAGAGAGCAGACTTACAACTGAGTAGTATAGAGGCTAGTAAGTGGCTGCGGAGCCCCTAGTGACAGATCCATCACTGTCTACCCACCCCTTGCCCCTGTAACACAATCCACGTCTTACACGCATACATAGCATATTTCTTTTGTATGCTTGCTTCATTATCCAATAATATTACAATGAATGAGGTAAGGTAGACGAAGTCTTCCAGGTCCCAGGAGGCGGGGCAAACGGACCCTCGATGGGATTGTGATCTTTACGTGTAATTCAGTGATCTTTCTATGTAATTCAGTGATGTGTACCCACTGCCCCATGTAAGTCTTATAGTTAATTTAGCAATGGCTTCTAATCTCCTGATCTTCCTCTTGTGGTTTTGCTCAAATTTCTTAAGTTCTTCTAAATCCTTATGCATGGTAATGGACAATTCCAGCCCCCCATTCTGAATAGAGAAGTAGACTTTTCTTCATAGTAACAGAGGAAGTAATTTCTATTTGATTTTCTTGTGCCACACTTGGTTTGTCAGAGAGCTAAGTGTTATGTGAATTTTTTCCTTCCTTAGAAGAAGCAACGCTCATTTTTCACATTTCCCCCTTTACTTTTCCTGAACATCAAATAGTTCTGTGAGTTATTATTTTAAAAGGCTGTTTCTTACTTCTTTCCAAATATCCCTCCAACCTTGCCTTATTGGAAACCTAGTGAGTTTATGTGAATCAAGAAAATGGATTATTAGGATAGGTTGACAATGTCTTAGAACAATGACAAGTCAGATTCCACATTTGCCCACAAGGAGAATACATTTTCTCTTCTAATTGAGGGGAAGTGAATGGTGTTCTGTCTTGGGTAAACCTTTTTCCATTTTTAATTCAGACAGTAGGCCTCAAGCATTCCTGTATTCATCCTAAATTTAAATATCCAACCCTATTTACCTCTGAGAGTTCCAGGGTCAGATACCATTTGCTATCTAACTGATGTCTAATTGATATCTCCATACAATGTCTAATACTTATCTCAAACTTCATGTGCCCCAGAAGAATTGGATTTTCCTCCTCTAAACCAGTGCCTTCCTCTATCTTGCCAGTCTCAACAAATGGCACCACCATCCACACTGTTGCTTATATTATCCTTGATTCCTCTTTTCTCAGTCCCACTCCCAGTCCATCAGTAAATATATTGGCTCTAGTCTCCAATTTATCTTGAACCAATTGACAACACTTAAATCCAGGCTACTATGACCCCTTGCCTGGTCTATTCTCATAGCCTTCCCTGTAGGGATACCTGGTCTACCTCCTTCTATCGGTGCTCTGCCTATCGTCTGTTCTCCATGTAGCAGCCGGAGTGACCATTTGGAACAGAAATCATATCTGTCCCCTGTGTAAAAATGTCCAGTCTTCCTACTGCACTTAGATCAATGTCAGATTCCTCATTATGAACCACCAGGCATGACATTCCTTGGCTGTTGCCTGCCTCTCAATCTGCTGTGTGCCAGGCACCAGGATTCTGTGAGATACCAGACAGGGTCTGCCCTCCTGGAGCTGAAAGTCTAGTGGGATTCTCAAGAGATAGGTTCCACAACCTTTGAGAATCTACCACTTTGTGACTATCACTACATTATTAAAAATTCCCCCATAGATTACAACTTTTGCACATCAATTAGATTATGAACACTCACAAATTTTATTTTCTAACTCCCCTCATCCCTGTAAGTGAACTTGTTTATTTCACGTCTGACCTGCCAAATTCAACATAGTTCTTTTTATCTTATACAAAATACCACTCTTGAAGACCTCTTCTCATCTTTTATCAGTGTTAGCAGTTGGCTTCCTTCAGTGGACAGTTTGTTCACAAGAACGGCAATCTAAAGGAAGAATCTCCTTATGAGCATTGATTCATGTGTAATGACAAGAGAAAACAACACTAATACACAGAGTTGGGGGTGCCAGGGAGCAGACCAGCCTTTCTCACCGTCTGGATGATTCAGCCCCACAAACAAACCCCATGACACATGCAATTCAAAGTTGTGCCTCCGCGGAGTGTTGAGTTCTTCTATGTCTCTGGAGTCTCTTGAGAAATGTAGAAATCCCAGCGACATCTGCCAGTGTGAATGCACAGACGCCCCCTTACTTCCCTTCAGGCTTCTTTCCCACCACTGCCTCACCCTCCCGCCCCGTCCACCTTGGGAGTTTGGAAACACACTCACCTTTCTTTTCCACGCTGGGCCAGTGTGCGGGCCAGGCTGGGAGCCTGTGGTCTGGCCTGATTCCTTTGCTGCCTCTGATGCCCTTGTTTGGCTTGAGTTCACTAGTGTTGGACCATTGCTCTTGGAATTGCTTTTACTTTTAATAGGTGGAGGAAAGTGTTCCCCAAAAGACTTAGTTGTCTTCCTATAGTTATTTCTTTTGTACATTTTCTCCTCACCTTTATTGAGATACAAGTGTGGGAATTGTAAGACATGTAGAGTATACAGTGTGATTGTTTGATCTATGTATACCTTGTGAAAGGATTCCCTCATCTGGTTAATTAACCCATCCATCCCCTCACATGTTTACTTTTTGTGTGTGTGTGTGAAAACATTTAAGTCCTACTCTCAGCAAATTTCAGTTATAGAATACAGTGTCATCAACTATAGTCACCGTGTTGTACATTAGGTTCTCAGACTTCATTCATCTTACAATTGAACACGTGTACCCCTTTACAAACCTCTCCCTGTTTCTTCACCTCCCAGGCCCTGGCAACCACTTTTCTATTCTCTGTTTCTGTATGTTTGACTTTTTCTTTTTAGGTTCCGACATATAAGTGATGCCATTTGCCTTTGTCTGGTTTATTTCACTTAGCATAACATCCTCCAGTTTCATCCGTATTGTCGCAAATGACAGGATTTCCTTCATTTTTAAAGCTGAATAAAATTCCACTTGTGTGTGTGTGTCTGTGTGTGTATCTCCCACCTTTTTTTCTCATTTACCCATCTTTGGGCACTTAGGTTATTTCCATACCTTGGTTACTGTGAATAATGTTGCAGTGAACATAGGCGTACAGGTATCTCTCTGAAATAATGATTTCATTTCCTTTGGATATACAGAAGTGGGATTACTAGATCACATGGTAATTCTATTTTTAATTTCTTGGGGAACCTCCACACTGTTTTCTGTAGTGGCTGCACCATTTACATGCCCACCAAAAGTGTATAAGGGTTTTCTTTTCTCCACATCCTCACCAACACTTTTTTTCTTTTTGATAACAGCCATCATAATAGATATGAGGTGACATCTCATTGGGGTTTTGACTTGCATGTCCCTGATAATTTGTGATATTGAGCACCTTTTCTTGTACCTGTTGACCAGCTGTATGTCTTCATGGAAAAATGTCTGTATAGGTCCTTTGCCCATTTTTTAATGGGGTTGTTTGGGTTTTTTCCTTTGAGTTGCACCATTTTCTGTAGCTGAAGTTCTACTCTAGATGTCACTGATTGTCATTTTGGTACTCTGTGTGGTGTGGAAATCCATCATACATAGTGAGTCTACTCACTGTCCTTGCAGAGCATGCTGCTACTCTCACACTGCTCTGTCCGTATTTCCTTGTTCCCGGGTAAACCGAACCTTCTTTCTATACATGTTGTGAATCCCTGAATTCATAGTTAAATCCAAAGCATTCTTTAATGCAACTGACAGTCCAAACTTAAATTTATATGGGTTTTCGAAGAGGTCCCTACATTTTTTTTTCCACCAAAAACAGTATCCTTTCCCTATTTTTAATATTTTTCAGTATAACTCTCATGACCCTGTTCCTGATATTTTAAGGTCCTTAATTATGTTAGATCTTCATCACATGCAATATGTCCATTGACCAGCCCTTAAAGCTGAACCAAATCCCTTGAACTTTATACATGTAATTGCAGTCCCTCCCTTCAGGTGATGCCCGGTAGGGGCATCCTCGCAGGTAGGCTGACTTTGAGTAAGCACAATTTTGATTAGCAGAGATCCTCTACTCAACCCAGCCATTTGTACTTTTTATGTAAAGATTTACATTTTTAAAAAGATCTAGAAATGCATTACGTATAACCTTGAACTCTGTAAGTAGTTCATACTTTAAGTAAGGGAAACAGATTTCTAGGTTCCAAAAGCGTGTCATTAAGCACTCACCTAATTGTTAACAAGCAGCACTTCCAATAATACTTACTTTTAAGGGTGAGCCCCATGTTATCCAACCCTACCTGTCTGTCTGTCCTGCTTATTCTCAGCCGTGTTTCAAGGCAGAAATCCTCCTTATATCGTTGGAACTGTTTCTGTTGCTGCTGGACCACCTGTTGGTCTTAATTACCCCTAACCTAGGTGAGTCTTGGAGCAGCAGGTATCGGCTCCTCAGCTGCATGCCCATGTCTGCAGGAGCAACTCCTTGAAAAACTGGAAGACAGCCCCTTCCTTCGACACCACCCCCTGCCAGAAACTCTTCCAACTCCCAGTTTGGTCTCCCCTGGGCTGTGCTGTATTACAAAGAGATCAGATTCTTCTGGGGCTCCTTTTTGAAATCATTACATAATGATGACAGATTTTCTTTGAGTCTCTGGACTTCCCACAATGTTCAGTACCTTTCAGGAACCATTTGTCACAGTCACAGGATTGGTAACCTTGTGCCTACGGGCAGGTGACCTCAGAAAGACTTAGGGGTTTTGAGGCACCGAGGTGGTTTTGAAATTTTGCTCCCATCAGCTAGGCTTTGAATTGCAGTGGATATAATTAGTCTTCTCTGTTTCCTCCGTCAGCTCTTTTCTCTCCTGGGTGATGACTTGATTAAAAATCTTACCTACTTATTGGTGGCATTCCTGGTACGTAGGGTTGTTTGAGGACTTTGCAGAAACATCAGCACCTTTCCCTGGACTCTGAAACATGGCAGAAGTCAAAAGCATTAAAATCCACTCTGAGAAACTTTGCTCTCCATGATTCAAATAATGTGCTACTTCTGCTCTATGGAGTTGTCTCTGTGTTACCTTATTATAGGGAAGTCTCGCCTCTTGGGTTTTATTTAATCATTTAATCATTCTCGGGGGAAGTCAAGAATACTTTGAAACTTATGAAAACTTTGGATCTTCTTAACAAATAATGTGATTGCGCACATCCACATGTGTATCACTGGTCTGTCCTTAGCTGGCAGTGGAAGTCAGCTCCAGCCAGCACAGACAATAAGGAGGGATGCTCTGGTAGCTGGTGGAACGAAGTAGCATAAGAGCTAAGCAACCTAGATAGGAGCAGAGCAGGAACCAGGAAAGTCCTAGGGGCTCAGCAGCTGAGTTTGGGGAGGGGGATGGTGGTCTTCTTCCTGACTCAACTCCCCAAACCTCCAGTGTCCATACCTGCCCCACATTTCAAAACCCCAAGAGAGAGAAGTTAATTATTCTAGCTTGAATCAAGTCAGTTAGCTATACCAGGAGAAAGGAATGCTCGTCAGGGTGTAACGTGAGGCCATTCCCAGAGACAGAGAAAACCTCATGAGCTAGGCAGGCATGTCTCCTATAAACTAACTTTCAAAGGCAGTTTTAGGGCACTCATAGCCCTCCTGCTTTGGACAGAATTCATAGAACCTCACAATATCAGCATGGAAGGAACCTTAGGTAATATTTATATTGTTTTTTTGAGTATTTACTATGTGTCAGACATTAGGCTAAATACATGAGCCATCTCCTTTTATTTTTATAATAGCTCTATAATTCAAGTACATATTATAAATTATTTGACAGATAAGGAAACAGATACTCAACTTAGAAAATGATAGTTTGGAATCCCCTATGCTCCTATGACTGGTCCTCCTAACGTATTACAGTCAGGGGAAGACATTCTGCTCCTGCTTCTGAGTTCCTAGAGATCCAATTTTTATTTCTAGATAATCTAAATAAGTCAAAAGTAAATTACAGGATGACACTGTCCCCACCCAAAATGGATATGGGGACAGGTAGGTCCCTTCTCATGCCCTTCTTTCCTTATACCACTGTCAACCAGGATTTTGAAGAGGTTTCCATGAAGAAAAGCTATATTTAATAGACCCCTTTTTAATAAAGGGAAAACATGAAGCCTTCACATATTCACCCATTTCTGCCACCCAGGAGTGTGGACTCTGCCCACCCACCACCTCCTGCTCCACGTCCCTGTGGCCTGACACTGTCTCCATCACCACATGGCTCACCCACAATGGTTCCATTTCTGGATCTGTCCTCCACCCACTCTTGCTCTGTTCTGTCACACAATCCAAAACTCCAGCAGAGTCTCTCCCCTTCCCCATGGTCATCCTGCTAGCCACTCCTTTCTAAAGGAAGCCTGTTCCTTGCTCTCTATCCACCTGCTGTTTAAACGCCTCCTTCACACCTGCATTTATTTGCTGAAGTTGCCAAGCCATATGGCCTTTAGCTCTTTGTCACCTGACTCTGGGGTGTGTGCTTATATGATTGTAATGTTGTGTCCACTGAAGCATCTGGGTACATCTAGATGACTTATAATATGGGATATTTCTGCCAGTGAAGCAGCTTTCCTTACTTGGATATTTTTATTTCAGCTTGAGTGTCTATCAGGTGACGGTAGAGTTCCTGGAGAGTGGCAGGGGTGGCCGGGAACCAGCTCAGGTGTGTCTTTGGATCCTCCAGACCTGGCACAAGGCCAGGCTCAGAGTAGATGCTCAGACAGAACTCGCCCTGAATTGCCTCTGTAATGTCACCCAAATACTCAGGCTTTGATTGGAGCTCTTTGCTTGAGATAAATGGTAAGCATGCCTTTCTACTCTGGAAAGGATGTTCCTCATATTACCACCTGGTTTGCTGTGAGTGTAACTGTGAACTCACTAAGGATTGAGTTACTTTTCCCTAGGTGAAAAATATTCTTGTGACTTTAATTGATTTCGTGCTGAATTCTTCCAAACAAGGGGGAAGCTGACTCCCCGAGGTGGTTGTGCTTCCTCCCTCCGCCTCCTCTGCCCGTCAGAAGGATCCAGCTGTGGTTCCCAAAACCTAATCCTAGAAATGGTTGAGGAGTGAGTTTAAAAGGACTAGAATAATAACTATTTCAGGTTGGTGTTAACTTTCCCCACCAGCCATGGCAGCCTGGTGAGCAATGTTTTCACATGCCCGTCTCCGCTGCTCTTCCAGAGGTTTGCGATGCTGGAAAGTGTATACAGAGCTTGGGACTGATTTAGGTAGGAGTCAGCAAGACTTTCACTCATTTCCAAAGATCTGCATAAAGGTAAAGTCAAAAACCCAAGCTTCCTAGAAGTTCTGTTAAGAATTGTTTATAACCAGTGTTCTCATTGATCACAGCCATTATGGCAAAACAGCATGGAGTCTCCTCAAAGAATTGAAGGAGAACTACCTGGTGACCCAGTAGTCCCCACTTCTGGGTGTATATCCAAAGGAGATGAAATCGGTATCTCAAAGAGATGTCTGTTCATTTCAACGTTATTCACAATATGCAAGATATGGGAACACCCTAAATATCTGTTGAAAGATGAGTGGATAATAGTAATCACACTTACCATGGTATTTAGTAATGTATATAAAAAATCGTTGAGTCATTACGTTGTGCATCTGAAACCAATACAATATTGCATATCAACTGTAGTTCAATGAAAACAGTGACTGGATAAAGGAAACATTATTTTAATATATATACCACATTTATTGTATATAGAATATATGTTATATATTATAATAAAATTAGAATATAAAAAATTATATATACATGTTAATATACAATAATAAATATATTTCCACATATGTATGTATATATATATATACACACACAATCTCCTTCCTTTTTAAAGCTGAATAATATTTCCTGGGTATAAAAGGAAATCTTGCCATTTGTGACAACATGGATGAAACTGGAGGACATTGTACTCTGTAAAGTAAGCCAGATGCAGAAAGACAAGTACTTATATGATCTACCTTATACATGGAATGTAAAAATGTCAAATTCATGGAAACAGAGTAGAATGGTGATCACCAGCGGCTGTGGGCAGAGCGGTACGGGGAGATGTTGGTCAGGGGATACAAAGTCTCAGTCGTGCAAGGTGAGTTCTGGAGACCTAATGTGCAACAGTGTGACTATAAACAGCACTGGATAGTTGAAATGTGCTGAAAATGTAGATCTTAAGTGTTTGTACCACAAACAGTCAAAGGGTAACTGTGTGAGGTAATGGATATGTTAATTAGGTTGATTGTAGTAAATATTTCACAATGCATGCGTAAGTCATTAGGTTGTACACAGGAAATATATACAACCTTAAATTGTCAACCGTACCTCAATAAAGTTGAAGAACAACTTTGGGATGGTAAGTAGAATAGCAGCCAGTGTATTTAATAATACTAATTAATCTGTATGCTGATTAGTAGATATTCTATATTCACAAAATCTTTCCTTCCAAAAAAAACCCCCAAACCAGAACTGCAGATATTTTAAGTGCACCATAAATGCATCCACATCAGTGTCCTGGGATAGTCTAAAAGCTGGCTTGTATATCTTACTCCTGGCAGCAGTAAGGATTCAGTAGATCTTCCTAGATTCCAAAATCCAGCCTTGTCATCTGGAGGAATGCCACCACACCTCGACCAGCAGGGGTCAGGAGCTGGGTCTTCCTGGGTTTTTTTTTTTTTACCCTGGCAGAAACAAACCCCTTACTCTGCACGCTGGTGAGAGGAACTGCCAGCAAGTTTATACTTTTTCCTGATACTACTATTCTTAGTAAGCCTAGAATGTATAAGTAGACAATTCATAGTGAAAACTGTGCAGCTCTTCTGGGCTGTCCTGTCAGATAATGGAATAGTATAAATAATGTATAACCTAAAAGAGAAAGTGCCCTTCCTTTGGTGCCCAGCTTGCCATAATGACTAAGTCAGACCTGCTCTCCCAGTAGAGCCTTCTGGACCCATGGACTGGTCTCTCTAGTAAACTGGCTTTGAAACTGGGTCCTATCCAGGCCTGGACTTCCATTTATGTGGCTTAATGGAAAAAAGAGGGTGCATCTGTACCCAACATATTATAATCAAACAAACAGTAGTGAGAGCTGTTATGTATTCTCCATTTAGAGCCTGGTGTGAGTGGTGAGTGTGGAGGCCGTGATGTTCCTAGGATCTTCAGATCTCTGATTAGCCAATAATAACACACTAGCACACAGACTGTACCAGCTGTTGCTAGGCAGCACCATTCTGTCACAGCTATCAATAATGACAATCCCCTTTACTTTCAAAACTGTCCTTGATCAGTGTCAAAGCCATTAGTTGTTGGGAGCCTTCCTTATGAATCTGAATGGAGAACATTGTGTGGGGTTTACAGTTTTGCAAAAGCCTTTGGTTCCAATCAGGGAGTCATTCAAAGACTTTGGGGAGAAAGAATTTTTAGAGGCCGCAGTCTTTCAGCGGGATGACTGGCTGGAGCACCTCCGTGATCTGCCTGGGATCTCTAGAAAATAACGAGAGATTCCCTTTTACCTTTTAAAAATATAGCTGCCAGCGGCTTTGGGAAAGGAGCAGTATCTGACAGAAGGGAGCCTTCAGGGACCAAGTGCCTGGCTAGAAAACACCTTGTTTAGGCCCAAGCAATTACTGCTGAGGAACATTTTAGCTTCTTGCCTAGAAATACTTCAAGCACTAAAATCCATTTCCTTTCAAGTTAGAATTCCCTTCAAAAAAAGAAGAGAAAATCACTTAGCCTTAACGGAGAGAATGAGAGAAGGCAAGCCAAAATTAGTGAAAAATCATCACTTCTCTCTCCATACTCTTCTTCCCTTTTTTCCAGAGTTTGGGGGCAAAACTCTCTTTTTTGAGTCAGAGAGTAGTTCATATTTTTCTTGATCACATGCACCACGGGCTCCAAGCCCAGCCGCACTTGGCTGCTGTGAACAAGCATTGGTGGTTTCTGTTCTCAGGGGACAAACTTTCACTTGTTATTTGTGGTTTCGTGTACTATATCCACAGGGTATTTCTGCAAAATTTCTTTACCATGGTTTTGGAGGGGTCTGCTCCCACTCAGAATCAAGTGATAGTTACTTGTCGGGGAAATTAGAACTCTGCCTGTGTCCGTCCCCTGCGGGGCCAGCTCCTCCCCAGCTCTGACTGGCTGGCAGATATCCTTGTCGGGTTTTAAGGACACATTACATTCTACAATTTGGCTTACCTTGCTTTTGGGTTTTCAGAGCCAGAAATTCTCAAACTGCCTTGCCCGTCCTGAGGTGACATTTGGTTAGAAGTTTTATATAGAGTTTAGGATTGAGAGCAAGGGTCATAATGTCCCAGGTCTGACCTTTAGCTCTCAATCCCATGTTACCCATAAACTTTCTAATGTGCACATTTCTTTTAAAGAAAACTTAATGTTCTTGTTCCTCTGTGGGGACTCTCCAATGCACTGTATGTATGCAGGGCACCTTGCCTTGGCCAGGATCTGAGCATTGGTTTTGTTTTTAAGAGCAAACAAACATTTATGGAGAATACAAGCAGTTTGCAGCAGGAGTGAGAGAAGGAAAGAATCTCCTGGTCAGTAGAATTGGGAAAGGTTTTACAAAGAAGACAGCGGCTGAGCTTGCCTCCCAAGGTGGATTGGATTTAACAGGTGCCATTGAGAGAGTTCAGGTGGCAGGACCAGCAAGAAGAGAGGCACAGAGAGGCAGCGTGGTGTGGGGAGCATGCAGGGCCTGGCCCTGAGCATGAAGTCCGGAGCAGAGCCAGGATGGCCTTGATGGCCAGGCTGAGTGTGCCTAGTCTCTTTCTTTAACTCTTTATTATGAAACTTTCTTTATTGCAAAATTGTGTACATAACACACAATTTAGCATTTTCACCATTTTTAAGTGTGCAGTTCTGTGGCATTCGGTACGTTCACACTGCTGTGCGTCCATCACCCTCACCCAGCTCCAGAACTTTTTTTCCAGCTGAAACTCTGTACCCATTAAACACTAAATCCCCATTCCCTGCTACCTCAGTGGCTGGTAACCACTGTTCTACTTTCTATTGCTCTGACCTGGCTCTTCTAGGTACCCCATATAAGTGGAATTATACAGTATTTGTTGTTTTGTGGCTGACTTGTTTCACTTAGCATATTGTCCTCAGGGTTCATCCATGTTGAAGTATGTGTCAGCATCTCCTTCCTTTATTAAGGCTGGGTAATATTCCATGTGTGGACATGCCGCTTTTGTTTGTCCATTCATAGATGGACACTTGGGTTGCCTCCAGTTTTGGTTGCTGTGAATAATGCTGCTATGCACATGGAAATGCAAATATCTGTTCGACTCCCAGCTTTTACCTCTTTTGGGTATCTACACAGAGGTGGAATTGCTGGATCATATGATAATTTTATCTTTAATTTCTTGAGGAATTGGCATACCACTTTTATTATTGAAATTTTTAAACATGCACATAAGTTGAAAGAGAAGAACAATAAACACCCATATATGCAACCTCTAAGATTCAAAAAAAAAAAAACAAGTCCCAAACTGCCTGCCCATAGAATGCCATTTGATTTGAGGTGCTATGTCCAGTTTGGGACTGAGAGACAAGGGTCATAATTTCCTACTTCTGGCTTTTTGTTGTCAATCTCATATTACACAAATCTCTGATATTTATTCGCTTGGAAGAAAATTTATACTCCTGTGCTTTTGAAGGAAACAGGGATGTACATAGAGCCACAATACAAATCTAAAAAATGCTAACATTTTGCCATATTTACTTCATCTTTCTCTCCTCTGACTACCTATCAAAGATGTTTGATTTTTAGAGAACCACTTCAATGACAACTGCAAACTTTGTGACCTTAAGTACATCAGCATGCTTAAATATCCACATTGCCATTATCACATCCAACAAAACTATTTCCTGGCATCACCTATGCCTCGTTCATATTCTAATATCCACAGTTGTCCCCCAGATGCCCTTAATGGTTGGATTTCTTTTTCTAAATCAGGATCCAATAACCAAGGATCATACATGGAGTGCTTTTGAGTCTATCCAGCAGATGAAAAGGAAAACACTAGCGGTCTTCAGTAGGAAGAGAGAATACCAAAACTGAAACTTGGCACCATGGACAGCAGCCTATTTCCCGGCCCCTCAGGGCCAGAATCTAGCTCTTGGGAGTGGATTTAAGAGACTGAAAAGTGAATCTCTTACTCCAAAGCAAACCAGATGCAAGTTCTAATGGGGCTTGCATCTGGCATGTACTCTTGCCAAACCTTCAACATGTCTGAGAAAAGACTTACGCTGAGTCATTACCAAGCTACCAGAAGTTGTGCATATACATTTCCAAGCCCTGTTATTTAAGGTAAATAACTCACCAGTTCCAGCAATTGGAGCCTATGCATTTGGGGTACACCTAGATGCTGGGAATTCACACTGTGTATGGTAACTCACAGTCTCCTGCAGGCTCTTCCTCTCCTCTTTGGTACCGACAGCTTGTTACCAGGGAACGCCACCACCCTGGGTGTTGCAGGGACTTTGCTCCCCAGCGCAGCACAGTCTTCATCCTCCTTTGCCTCTATCTTTAGGCAATCATGAAACCAAGAAAGACTAAATCCTTCCTCTGTCACTGAATCAGTAGGATATTTACTGAGTGATGACTCTGTCCTCAGCACTGGTGAGGAGTCAAAGGAAACGCACGGCATCTGGAACCAGGAGAACTGATGGAGGCGTAATAATTACTAGTCTGTGGTTTCCTCCCAGAGTGCCCATTGCAGTAGATGTTTAAATCAAGGAGGAATGAAGGAACCAGAGGACTTCTGGGAAAAGATGGATGTTTGAAGGGTTTTGAAGGGTTTGTGGGATGTGACTAAGAGGTCAGGAGAAGGGACAGAGTTCCTCCCATCATCATTATAGGGTCAAAGCTTCATTCTAACCCTGCCTCCCCACTTCGTGTAAACCTCGCCTGCCTTACATCTTGGTGGACTTACCAGCACCTAGTGCTCCTAAGAGTGGGGCCCTGAGACAAAAATGTCAGAAATCTCCTACAGAGATGCTCCCATGATCTCAAGAAGACCTTAATTTTCTTCTTACTGGTTTTTATGGGTGTGTTTATCACAGGCCACACACGTGTGTACGGGAGCCATGTTTGGGTTTGGAGAAGGCTAACTGGACAAGTGACTTTCAGGTGTGCAGCACACCATTTGGGGGGAATTAGCTTTTCATTGTGATTTGGGAAGAATTTATTAGCCTGGAACTTTTCTTTTCCTCTTCATGCTTTAATTTATGTTGTCTTACCTCCTAAAGACTGTAAGCAATGAAGGAAACACCTCTTTTGTCTCAGTAATTCACTGGCAAGCTCTGATACTTGACTTCTTCTTGACTTGCAGTTACATTTTTGGGACATTTTGTTTAAAGATTGATTCTGCACAATTTAGTCAAGGGTTTGCCCTCTAACAATCCCAGGACATCCTCCGTGCTGTGCAGAAGACCCTGGAAAGACTAGAAAGAGCGCTGTAGCTCTTCAGTAGTTGTCCCACAGCCGACTACTGCTGGTCTTGGCACATTTCTTCCAAGCTTCCAGCATGAACATGGGTTGGGTTTTTCTGGGAGGAAATGGGGTGTGATGGCAAGAACTTACGCTTTGGGTGTAAGAGAGGTTCAGACGTGGTTCCCCACGTCCTAGCCATGTGGGCCTAATGTGAGGTAGGGACCCTCCTGTCTACCGTGAGAGTTGGCAACCCAATATGGTGGCTCAGGGGTCAGATAGACGTTTGGATCCTAGCTCTGCCACTTAGTGGCATGTGGCCTTGGGCAAGATATATTATTTCTAACTTCAAGAGTTGTCCACGGAATTATACATTATAAAATGCCTCACCTTCCACAGTGTCTGATAACAAAAGCCAAATCATAATCCCTGTGTAGAATAATGGTGTCTATGGCACCCCCATCCCAGGATATAGTCCACAATAGCTATTATTTTCTACCAACACTAGTGGTATTTTGAGCAAATTCTGCCATTTTCCATTTTCCATTTATGCCGAGTTTATTTACATATTCTCAGCATCTAAGATAAAAATGAAGTATATTAAATAGTTCTTTTAAATGTATATATAGATAGATATGTGTGTGTGTTTTGTATATCACGTGTATATTTTTTTCTCCTTAGCCATTTCTCACCCAATTCTCCTTCTCTCTACTCTGAATTTACTCCAGTATGCTAGTCCACTTCTGAGTTCCTGTTCCACATTTTAAATAGGTGTTTCCCACATATTCTGTACCCACCTGTGATACCTTTGACCTTTCATTATCTCGAACTTGCTCTTTTTCTGCCCACAGTGCCCTGCTGGCTCTGTGCACCCCGCACATCCACCTCGCTCTCACTTCCTCTTGCCAAGCAGCCCCCACCACCATCTAATAATTCTGATTCTGGTTCCTTAGTTTACATAGGTTTCCAAAGAAACCTGTCTACAGATATACTCCAGTAGAATCTAGAAAAGGAATTGCACAGACGCATAGAACAATTCTTAAGGATTTAACTGTGCGTGTATATAGCACTGTATAGCTCCCAGAGCTTCACGGTTTCAATCCTCATAACAAGCCGAGGGCCATGAGCAGAGCCGGTTTGCTATCCCCATTTTAGGGTGAGGAGGCCAAAGCCCATCGACAGAGGTTCCCCAAGGCCTCTCTGTCGGCTTGTGGTGGTTCCAGGGCAGACCGGTGACTTCCTGACCAGGGCTTGGTCCACGGCGCCCAGCCGGCCCCATTCTCAGTAAGCTGCATATTTACTCTGCTTGTTTATATATATAGGGCTTTCTATATCAGGGGAATGGGAGAAAAGGACGGGGGCTGGGGTGAGAACGGGTTGGAACCAGAGAGCTATAATTAATTCTTTCTCCCACACAAACTACTGAAATACCACATATAATAAACAGCATCACCCGCAAAATGCCATGATTACACAGCATCGCTTCATATCTGGTAGGAGAGGGGGTGCTAATTAACAGGCGGAGATGGAGCATTCACAACATACTATTACTGGTGATAGAATTAGCTTCGGCCTCCTGATCCTACTGGAGATGCAGGGGCCCTCCCAGCTCTGCGCCCGGCCACGCCCTGGGAAGCAGATGAAATGCGCGGCCTGGGGTCCCATTCAGATCTTGGCCCCTTCGCCTGCCCAAGAGGGGAGTGTCACTGCCGCGGGGAGGGGGCTGTGCCTGCACCCCCACCTGTCTGTCATCAGAGTCGCTTCTGGTCTTGTGGCCTCATCTCCCAGGAGTTTGCTGCCCAAATTCCTCAGGAAGAGAATGTTTCAAAGGTCAGAAGAGGCAAATGCCCCTCCACTTGTGCCTCACTGACGCCTCCCGCCGCCATCCCCCCTGTTTCCCAGGGCGCCTGTGCTTCCTCAGCCACTCTCGCCGCATGGAAGTCCCCGGTCCTGCTGCCTTTGGACCCCTGAAGGTCTTGAGAGCCAGAATGACCTTCAGGGCGCACCTGGGCCGGGCCTTTCTGTGACAGGGAGGAAGACAGAGCCTCAGCAAGATGAAGGGACAGAGCTGGGGCCACAGGGTCTAACCAGCGCTCAGGCGGATCCCTGCCTTCCTCATCTCTTCCTCTCACCTGCCTCTGTGCAGAGGCCAGAGGCCCCTCCAGACACAGCCATAAAGATGAGAAGAATGGGCGCAGGCTTGGGGTACAGAGTACTTCTTTAACACCGAGAGTCGGCGTAGTGACCAATGAGCAGTCTCCTACAAGTCCACATGCTGCTAAGAGAGAGATCATAAGGAAGGTCACTGTTACGGAGTAAAAATAAGAGATGATGGTAGGGAAAAAACACTTTGATAGTCTGCCATTCAGGTGTTGAAATCCCTCCACCGATTCTGTATGGGGACAGGAACCCTCTGAGGCGTGCGTGGTCGCTGCCATTCAGGGGAGAAAAAGAGCCAAGAGGGCAAAATGTCATCCGAACTGAACTTACGTTCTTTGTCCCACGAACATCCCTGAGTAGGCTGAAAGAGAATGTGGGGACAGTCCCACCGTGACCCCCGGAAAGACCACGTGTGCGCTCACCTTCCTTAGAGGTTGAGGGCTGCGGGAGAGAGAAACTTCGGTTGGTGTCCCAAGTAATGCGATGATGGCGTTTTTCCTCCAGATCATAGTGATGAACTGTTTCATTCAGCCTCTTTCTCAGAAATAGTGCAGTGAGAAAATAAATAAATACACATGGCCTTGGGAGATTAGAGAAGGTTCCTCTCTAATAATTTTTGGGCCACCTTCACCCCGGGTCTGGATGGCACTGGCACCGTGAAGACCCTTCTGCCGGGCAGATCAGTCCAGGAATAACATCATCTCCTGAGTCTGACCCTCCAGCAAGCCCTCAGACAGACAGACCTTATAATGAGCCATGTTCCCAATTTTCCTGGTAATATGGTGATTTGGAACTCAGAACTCACTTTCTGACAGAAGCCATGCTATGAACAGTAGGCAGGTTTCTGAGCCAGTGAGGAAGTCCAGTTAGCCCATCTGCAGCTGAGCTGGGGGTTAGGAGCCCTGGGCTCAGTTTCGGCTGCCACCTGCCACCTACATCCATGGGCAAGTCATTTAATTTTTGCACTTGATTTTCCCCCTTGAAAACCCATTCTCTCGCTATATTGAATCACACAGAATTTAACCACCATTACAAATCCTTCCTTAAGAAGTTACATTCCAGTTTCTAAGTGGCATTGTCAGGAATGATCTGCCCACTCAGGGACGGAAGAGGGGATGTCCTCCTCACTGTGCCCTCCAGCAGCTCTTGGGGCAGGTGAGGACTCAGAGGAGAGCTGGAGCCACAATATTGGCCTCAGGGCAGCAGGGGAAGTGGGAAGGGGCACGGCTGTGGCTAGACCAGGTGCTGAGAGAGGGTCATCTGCAGGGTCAGGAGACCCGGGAGGGCAGTAGGTGAGAGGTCACAAGGCAAGGTTGGGGAGGTGCCCCAGTGTATACAGGTGGGCTTTCTAACACGCTGGGCTCTCGGTAGGGAGCCTTTGACCAGGGCTAAGGGTGGTATGAAAGACCAACTTTAGGGTATTTGAGACATTCGCTTGACTTTTACAGCCTCAAACTTTGTAGCAACTCTTGGGAGTCTAACCAGACCGGTAAATTTAATTCTGGATCCCATTTTGAGAAGCAGGAGACCTTTTCATGCTTGTTGCTTCTGAAAAAAATCTTGGATACATTGAGGAGGAAGGGATCCCAGTTTCGCTGCATTGCGTGGGGAGCAGCTGTAACCAGTTCCTGTGCCTCGGAGCCTGTGAACACCCAAGGAGGTGCGGGGGTTAATATGCGGGAAGATGAATGAACAGCCATTCCCCTGCCCCAGCTTTCTTCCCCACCACAGTGGGGTTTCTTTTGTCCCAAGGCTTGGAGCCTCAAAGACCCATGCGGTCTTTTTACTGGGCCATCTGCAAGAGCACCTGGGAGGCAAATAGACTCTTTGTCAGCATGCAGAAAATATGATTTGCCGGAATGGTCTGATGGAGAATCCTGTACTTTCTAGAAGCTGCAGGAGGAGCTTCAGAGGGCCTCAGCGAGCTGCTGTCCATGGCTGTGGCCTGCGCTCCCAGAGCTGGCAGGTGAGGCAGGTCACTCTTGTCCAACCCTTTGTGGGTACAGATAAGGGATCTGAGACTCAGAAAGGTGAACTGACTTTGAGATGACAAAGGTAGGAGGCGACAGAGGCAGGCACACCACTCCACTGCTTGTCATTGTTGCGTCTCCTCCTGCATTTCCAGAGAAGGGTCATTGAGGGGAGAGGCTCAAAAGGGCATTTTCATCAGTAGGAAAGCACTCCACCTCCCAGTCATCCCAAATTAGAAAGTATCAAGCTGTAATCAGTGTTCTCGGAATATGCGGATAGCACAGATTCAGCACCTGTTTGCTTTCTCTGCTTTTCTTAATTTTGGAAAGGTTTCACATCAATGCAAATTCCAACCAGATTTATCTCCCCTGTCCTCCCTTGCCTCCCATTTTCTTGTTTCTTATCTCCAGGTGCCCACCAGGCAACCCCACCCAGACCTTGCTTTTATCTCAAACTCAGCACTGGCCAGTTTAAGTGTTTTTCTCATTATTGCTGGGTTTTGGCTACAGCCATCTCACTGCATCCCTGGACCTCAGTCCGTCCACCATGTGGGCAGCACTGCCCTCGGTTGCCAGAATAAACATTTAGGGAAGGTAGTGGGAAATACAGTATGTAGTAGAATCACATTTTAATCAATTAGCTGGTACATGGTCAAGGCAGAATCATGCTACGAATTAGGTCTTCTGACTCCTCTTTCCAGATTACGGGAATGAAATTCCCTGTGATCACAAGGTCCTAGGAAGGTAACCTGTCTTTCACTGGGTGTACTAGACACCCTGGGCCTCTGCCCGTGAAATTAGTTTCTCACCTGTTTTCTAGGTCTGTGTCTTTGCCGTTCTCGGAGGATGGTTTGCAGATGTCATTTTGCCAGCTGCCTTTGCCTGCACGTCGAACCACATTAAAGGGAGACTCGCATGACTTCCAGACTGCTAAATCTTTAAAGGCATTTCTGTATCTCTAGAAATCCTGTACTTCCTTCTCTGGCCCCAAGAAATGTTCTGTTTTACTTTCCTTTTTAAAGTTATGTCTTACTTGAGGTTTTGGGATTTCCATCGCCCCTTCTTGCCTTGCTATATTTGAAAAGAAACAGATATTCTCCATCTGAAAAGAAAACTTAGTGGGCAAAAAATATTCAGATTCAGGAACTTTGAAACCCATCAGTGTCCTCTGTGTCATATGTCAAACTCTGTGCTGGGTTCTGGGAACGCAACCGTGAATATAAGGTGGTATCTGTTCCCCAGGGGTCTGTGGTCAAGGAGAAGCTGCAGGCGCAGAGACAGTTACTTGTGACATGACATCAAAGTGCTGGAGGTCACCATTTACCCACGGGTAACAGGCCGCCCCCCTGATCCACTGGGGGTTCCGCAGATTAGGGCCAGGCTTGGTAGAGTTCACTGCTTCTATTGTTATCTTTCCTGCATCTGCTCACCAGATGACAGGAACAAAGATAAGTTCCCAATTAACTGAGTTTCAGAAGTACAGAGATGTTCCCATCCCCTACCTCTTCTTTCTTCAGTTCACTCTACCCTGAGCTCCTAGAAGCCCTCACCCCTGGCTTATTCTCTCAAACACACCTGCCTTCTTCTGCCTTATCCCACCGCTCAATGTGGGCCCCGAGAGGCACATGTCGCCTTAGCCTGGATCAGTTTTGCCCTCCTTTCCCAAGACTGTTTCATCTTCCCTCGAGCTTCCTTTCTCCTCTTTGTTCCCAGGCTGGGAATATAGCCCCCCATTCCCAGAATAGTGTATTTTACCATACTCTTTTTAAGGCACCTGTCAGCTTTACAATGGAGGTGTCTTTCATACAATTCTAAGAAAAGATGTTCAAGTTCTCTTGTTAAGCGAGGGCCTCCGTAACACCCTCACAAAGCAGGCTGCAGCCAACCCTTCCTCGGGGTTGGGGCTGGGGCTGGGGTCAAGGAGGGCTTTAGGAGAAGGTAGCCTTTGAGCTGGGCCTTGAAGTATGAGTGGCAGAGCGAGCCGGAAGATATTCTAAGTACAGAGAGTCACAGGTGGGACAGTGTGGGGCATAGCGTATGTCACGTCATCACCTGTCCTCTCTGCTCCCAGCTTCGGTGGTTGTCCCAGTGTCCTATTTTCCTTCTCTTTTATTCTCTAAAACCTTCTTCAAAGTCCCAAAGGAACTCTTCCTCCTGAAAGACCTCCTAGAGGCACTATTAAGGGGAACAAGAGTGAGAGCCAGTGACCATTAACGATCCACACCTCAATGGCTAATTGATTATCCATGGTAGCTATAGACTGGGATAAAGCTATAGACTGAGACTTACTGGTTCTCCAGGCCAGAAGCCATTTGTATGTCTGTAGGACAATATTCACTTGCATTACTATTGGATAGGATCATTTGCTTGACTATCAGTTTTCTAAAAGTTGACATCTACCCTAACAGAGTTGTATCTTCATGAATAGTATACAGCAAAACAAAGCGAGGTGCACACCCCTGAAGAATCAGACCACTCAGCTGGCTGCTGGACACCTCCCAGCACTACGGTAGAAAGACCCACAGTAAATCCTTTGCCTCATTTCTAAATCTTGGTCCATTTTTTTCTAACACCAGAAAAGGTGGCCTTAGGAATATCCTTGTATTAGTTTTGTTCCTTTTTTTCTTCATTAATAACAGCACCAAACATTTACTGAGCCTCTCCAGCATGGGATAGCCATGGTCATCACAAGGAAACATACGGAAGGCTCCGTCCTGCCCTTCAGGAGTCCACTGCACCAAGGGACACAAAGGGGCAGCCCAGACGGGAGATATTATTAAAGTTCTGGACAGGAAAATCCATGCTGGCCTGGAAGGGCAAGCAGGCTTCTCGAGGAAACTCTGTCATGCCCGTGGGTTTAGCTCACCTCCTTTCCCCATGTCTGGTGCGTGGTGTCTGCCTGTCCACCCCCAGGGGTGTAGGTTCCTTTCTTTGCATGTTCTGCAGAGCTGGGAGTCAGGGCTCTTCAGCAACTCATTTCCTCCTTCCCTCCCTACCCTGTCATTACTGCCGACATTTCACCTGTCACGTTGGGAGCTGCGTCGGGGCAGAGATGCTCTGTGCTCTGTGGCTGTGCGTACCATGCTGCCGACAGCCTAGGATCAAGTGTGCCAGTGCCCTCATGCAAAGACAAACCCAAGTGAGGGGAGGACAGGGGAGATGACAAAGGGGGAGGAAAGTAAATTTATGAGCGGTTGTCTGGAGACCGTTGGACAAATGAGGAGTGACCCAGACAGACAGGCTAGAGAAGACTGATGTCACAGCCTTGGCTAGTTTGGGTCTGTAATGATCTGAGCTCCAACCAACCTGTTATTACAGGCACTTAGCAATGCCAGGGGTGGGCTGGAGACAGCCGCAGCACTCAAGGGCCTGTGGGTTACAGCATTTGCAAATCTGGGTTATAAGCAACAGGAAGAGTAAAACAGGAGAAACAAGGATATCTGTTTGTTTTTCATTTGGTTTTCTTTTTCCTTTATTTTTCATTTAATCCCCATAAAGGGAAACCTCCTACCTTTGTCAGAACTCCACACTGGTTTATGTAATCCTATGGAGTCAGGCTCCACGCAGGACTGCAAGCATTCTTTTCCATGTGGCTGGTAGAAATCGCATTTGCCCTAGGTTTGCGGCTATCTGAAAGACGGGCCAAAATTCTCACGTCAGTGTGCCACCCAGCATATCGTCTAGGCCAGCACTTTCCAGGGACAATGTAATATAAGCCACAGAGGTACTTTTTCATCTTCTAGTTGCCACATTAAAGAAATGTCTAAAACCGAACAGAAGAAATTCAGTTTAATAATATATTTAATGCAATACATCCAAAATATTATCATCTCAACAAATAAAAGAAATATTAGTGAGGTGTACATGAGGTGTACACTCTTTTCTTTGTCCTTTCCAGCCTACCACCATTTGGACTAGTCACGTGCAGGTACTCAGCAGCCATGTGAGGCTCATGACAACTGGCCTGGGCAGCAGAGACCTAGGCAGGACAGCCCACATGCTTATAACCAGTGACATCAGGGCTGTGGTTCAGTTGTTCTTTATGATCAGCTTTCAAAACTAATTTAAAGCATGTGTAAGTAACGTTCTGATATGTGTTACAACACGGATGAACCTTGAAAACATGCTAAATGAAATAAGCCAGACACAGGGAGACAAGTATTGTATGACCCCACTTATATGCCTAGAGCCGTCAAATTCATAGAGACAGAAGGAATGGTGGGTATCAGGGACCCATGCAGGGGGAATGGGGCATTATAGCTTAATAGGTCCAGAGTTTCTGTTTGGGCTGGTGAAAAAGTTCCAGAGATGGATCTTAGTGATGGTAGCACAATAATGTAAATATACTTAATGCCACAGAACTGTACACTTAAAAATGGGTGAATGGTAAGTCTATGTGCATTTTATCAGAATAAAAAGTGAGGGGGCATGTCTGGGCTGGCCTGCTGGTCCCAGGAGAGGAAGAGAGGCCCATGGAGCAGAGCCACACCCAAGCTGGCCGTAGGCCCATGAGTGAGAATGGCAGGACCGCCTAGCTGAGCCCAGCTGAGTAGAGCTGACACCCAGCCAACTCTTCTTTTTAAGTGCCCTCTCACCCTGCAAAATCTGTGAATGCTTTAAAAGTCCGTATGTTTGCTGTACTGAAACCCGTGATGTTGTGTAAGCTCCTCTTCGTTGCTTTAAGAAGTTAAATTACTTTTAAAGTCAAATATGTCTCTTAATATGGAGAGAAGGACATCCTGACACACAGGGCCCTGGTTCCATGGATCCCTCCACCTTCGTCCTTTGCATCTGGGCGCCACTGTAGCCAAAAAAAAAAAATGACTGACAGGGAAGAGAAGACCAAGGTCAGCTTGATTCCTCCGGGCTGTGGAAAGACTGGCCCTTCTCAGGAACTCAGCTGGGGAGCACGAGGGTACATCCTTGAGGGTGACCATACTGATCTGTGTGGTGCTCACGTCACTTCTGTAAATGCACCTGGTTACAAATCACAGAGCTTAGAGCTGGGGAGACCCTCAGTGATGCCCTCCCACTGCAGATGAGGAAACAAGCTCACAGGGGTGGGGGTAGCCCAAGGGCCCACAGCTGAAAAGCTAGTCAGCGGTAGAGTCAAAACCTGAACCCAAGTCTGCTGATGGCAAGGTGAGGGCTGGGCTATACACTGCCGAGAAGTCCTGGGAAAAGTGATCCAAGCAGAAGGAGAGCAGTAGGCGGGGCCTTAACTAGGATAAGGAGGAGAGGGAGACAGGAAGCGAGCATATGCACCACCGACTGTGGTGGCATATTGACCTCGGCTATGATCCCCTTTTGTTCAAGGTCAGCAGGAAGCTACTCTCCAACCCAGCGCATCCTCACCTGCATCTCAAGTGGACCACATACTTTGCCCAGCCCCGCATTTTCCCACCTATCTCTTGTAGACAAGGAGGTGCCACCAGACATCTACAGCAGCTGACCTCTCGCTCAGCTGCCATGACCCATTCAATGTCACCTCCTCCATGAGGCCTTGCACACCATCCCCGAGGCAGAGCGGATCCCTCCCTCCTGTGACACTCAAGCATGGCTTACTGTACTCCACACAGTTGCCCGTACACATGGTTGAGGAGGCCGACATGCCACCTTGCGCTCAGCAGGAGACCCTGTTTCCCTGTGTGCCACCCCACAGGCTCTCCCACTGTGCTTGGAACAGAGTATGCTCTTACTGCCTGTTTGTTGAATGATGAATGAAAGGTGTGTCTGCCCTGAGCATAGCCAGTGTCAAACTTAGATAATGATGTGAAAAGAGGGACCAAGACAAAGGGGAGAGAAGGGCATTCGTGCACGTATCCGTACGCAGCAGATCAGTGCCCAGGGGCGAAGCCAGAGGAGCCAGTTCCCTAGAGGAGGTGACTTCTGACCTCTCAGCTAACAAGCCACCTCAGAATCTGTCCCATCCCCAGGGAGGATGTGCTTTGCTCCCTCACACGCCTGGTCCGGAGGCCATGGCCTGCTCTCACTGGAAGCCACACCATGGTCCCTAGGGCACCCGCTGCAGAGGGGTCTTTATTCAGAGATAAGAGTCCTTAAGCATGCAGGGCCTCTCCTGCCCTCTGGAAGCAGAGGGCGTTCAGGCAGAACAAGCCAGCAGCAGGAATGGGGAATCAGTTTGACGCAAGCTGCTGTTGATACCTCCCTGGTCTGAGGCCCCCAGAGCCAAACCAAAGCAAGACACCGTGAGAAAGCTACTCCACCTCCAGCCTTCCTAAGGCTCTGGCAGGCCAGCTGTATGTTATGGCAGAAAGAGCATGGGTTTGATGTCCTAGGGACCTGGTTGAACTGTCTTTCTGCTACTTCGCTGCTGTGTGATCCTGGAAATTTACTTTACCCTCCCTGAGCCTCAGTTTTCTGTAAATGGACCCAACAGGGCTGTTTTAGGATTTAATCTAGTAACATGTCAAGGGCCTTTTCCATGCTGGCACAATGTAGATGCTCGTGGGTGGGTTTAGTGAAAGTGTCAGAGCTTCCAGCTGCCCATTGGAGGGGTTGCATCACCTCCTGTAATGGGAGGTGCTCAGACCCTTGGGGTTGGAACCTTGCCTCTGCTGCCTGCTAACTGTGGTCTTGGGCCAGTGTTCACATCCTGTGTCTGTTTCCTCCTTTGTGCAGTGGGACGCATGGTGGGACCTATCCATGTGGCTGTGACAGCCTAGGGAGAGCATCCGCACCTACTTAGCTCAGTGCCTGGAGTTGAGTCAGCCCTCAGTCATTATTAGCTAGTTTGTGGTTACAGCAACTCCTCTGCCCCGCCAGCCCCCTAGTCCCTGAGGAAGAGGAAGTCACAGTAGTTATTGCAGCACAAGCTTCTCAAGAAGGAGGCTCGGATTCTCCCAGAACATGCCCCTCCCTTGCTGCTTTGTCCCTTGCAGTTGCAGTGTGTCATTTGAGCTCATGGCCGCCCCGTGACTAGTTGTTTATCCCCATTATATTAGTTTCCTAAGGATGCCTAATTTACACAAACCGGGGGGCTTCAAACAACAGGAATGTCCTGTCTCGCAGTCCTGGAGCCAGGAGCCCCAAACCAAGGGGCCCGCTGAACCACATCCCTCTGAGGGCTCTAGGAGGGCTCCCTTCCTGGCCTCTTCCAGCTCCCCATGGCTCCTGGCACTGCTTGGATTGTGGCCATGTCACAGCGCTCCCCGCCTGGCTCTTCTCATGACCTCAGTCCCTGCGTCTCTGTGTGGCAAGTCTTCCCGTCCTTTCTTTTCCAAGGAGGCCAGTCCTTAGATTAGGGCCCACTCTGAATCCAGAGTGATCTTACCTTGAGATCCTTAACTTCATCACATCTGCAAAGACCCTATTTCCAAATAGGGCCGGATTCACAGGGACCAGGGGTCAGGACTTAGACATATCTTTTTGGGAGACAAATTCAACTCCCTCTACCCATTTTACCTATAAGGAAGTTGGGGTTCCTGCCTTTTCCAAGGTTGTATGGCTACTTAGCAGCACAGCTGTATCTGGGACCCCGAGACTGGACTCCTGAGTCTGGTCCAGGGCGAGGCTATAGGCCAAGTTCCCCTTTGCAGCCCGCCCTGTGGTGTGTGGGCACCCAGGGCTTCTGCTTTGGGCATTTCCACTGCACCCCCACATCAGCACAGGCTTTCATCTGTATCCCACCCTGAGCAGCTGCTTCCTGCTAATTCCTTATAATGGAAAATCATGTGTTTCTATGGCCGTCCATGGTCCCAGTGGGACCCTTGAACACAGCCAGATCTTAGAAGCTTTGAGTCCTGACCCTGTGGAGGGAGCTTGGCCACAGGAACAGCAGCTCTGCTGACTAACTGGTGCCATTTGAGTGCCTGGGCCTTTGGGTGCCTTGCACCATACCTGTGGGCAGCTGGACATTGTTGGCCATACATCCCTGGGCCAGAGAAGGGACCTCACTATTCTGGAGGCCCTTCCTCAAGGCCAGAGACAAGGTTGTGATCTGACTATATGACTTACCTTGACCTTACGTGACCTTGACCACAGAACCCATTTTCCCGGCTGTAGAATGAGAAAAACACATTTCATATCTATCTCACAGGCTATTTATGTAACAGTGCTTAATGCAAGGGTGAAGGTTATGTTATTATCCCCCTCAAAGCACCCCTATCCACCACCACCACACACACCTACGGACTGAAACCCAGACTGTGGAGAAACTGGACTCCTTCAGCAGGGAGCGTACCGTCCCCTCTGCCCAGAGGCCAGGGCAGCAGCCCCGATGCTTCAGGCCCCACCCTCTGCAGGCCTGGGGGCTAGCTTGCAGGAGGAGGCCCGGCCGGCACAACGGGAGTGGGGCACCTGCTCTCGCGGCACTGGAAACATCTCGGTCTCTTTGGAGAGGGGATTGGCCTTCCTGGTGTTGTGAAGCATCTGTGACAGGTTCCACAGATAGATTTCCATTTTAATGGATGTGTCAGGGCGTTAAAATGTCTATGTTGCATTTAATCCTCACTAAAGTGGAAGTCCATTGCCACCAGCTACAGAGGAGGTATACTGCATTATTTATTGTTTTTTTTTAATCTGTTTTCCTAAAACTGGGCTGTTCAGGTTCAAATGGCAGATAAAATTGCCACCCACCTCTCTCCACCCTGTCATTTTCCAGCTCACATCTGTTCACTGCACATTGTATGTTAAATGTTACATTACCAGAGTGTCAGAAGCCTGGAGCATTACCTTCCGAAATGTGATTTGTCTCACTCCCTAGCAATCTGTACGGGTTATTTCTGCTCCTTTCTTCTCAGCAAGGTCCCTGGCTCCAGTTTCCATCTCTCTGCATTCTGGCTTGCTCCCCATGTGTGCCCCATAAAAGCCCCTCCCCTAGGCTGATGGGAAGTTCCTACCTCCTAGCCTGCTCCCTGCCTTGTCTTGACCCTGTACTTGACTGAGCCCCTGGTCCTCTTGCCCAGGTTCCTCCAGGGTTGGGTATGAAAGTGGTAACCCCAACTACCACTCACGAATCCTAAGGACCTGGAACAGAACAGAACGGCTGATTCACCCCCACAGCACGTGGAGATCTATGCCTAAATTTAAGGTAATTTATCATGGCACACTGGGTCAAAAGAACGATGTTTCCGTAACTTTGATTACTCCTGGAAAAACAGAGATTAGTAGAAATGTATGTAGCATGCTACCATTTTCACTTAAAATGCATCATATTCTAGTTAGGATGAGAGAAAAGCAGTTTGTGTGGGCAGACATGGAATTAGTTTTGCTTTATAATACCGGACCTTCCTTTGAATGTTACTTGTTAAGATAAAAATCCCATAATACACTCCACATGACTCAGATTCTGAAGCTGAAGTGGGATTTTGCTACAATTTATGCACTTGTAGAAGTCACACCCCCAGGCTGCAGAAACTAGACAGAGGGACCATGATTCCGTCACCTCCAGTTCCTTGGCTGTCTAAGTCAGAGACTGCAAACCACAGCCCATGGGCCAATGCAGGTACACATACTGGCTTATGCGCCTGGTCTGCCCTCATGCTGCAGTGGCCGAGTTGAGTGACAGAGGCAATAGAGACTATGGCCTGCAAAGCCTAAAATATTTACTGTCCGGCCCCTTACTGAAAAAGTGTGCTGACCCCTGCTCTAAGCTACTGGGCACTTCTGTGCTGTTAGCACCCATGGATGAACTTGGAAGAGATGATCCCCGAAGTGCTTAACCTGAAGCGTTCAAGAGACTGCTCTGATGTCCGAACCAACCAAATAAAGCCAAAAATAGTACTCATAGTCTGGAGCATAAAAAATATACTATTTGGTATCACATGATCAGAAGATTGTATTAGTTAACTAAGATGGTTTTCTGCAGATTCTTTACCACCAGATAATCTCTTACTTGTGTGCTTCCCCTCAGGAATGAAAATAGCACCATTAATAACAGCACTAGTTCATTAGTAGCCAGGGTCCTCCACATCTACCGAATGTTTACAGTATACTTTGACTATCTTACATATGTTCAAACAACTCTGGGAGGTGGGTGGTGGTAATGATCCATTTATGGACAAGGACACTGTGGTACAGACAGGGTGGTTAACTTTCTCATGTCACATGCTTGGAAAATCAGAGCTGGTTATAACTCAGTCTGATACCTGAACCTGCCTCCTGACCCACCACTCTGGAAGGAGCCCATCTACTTCTGTGTGTTTCTCAAATTTGGATTTTGTCTAGATTTCACAGAAGTACAGAATTTTAAAGCAGAAACATTTTGGTGTTCATTTACCCCAGTGTCTTACTATATCAGTAGTAATAAACATTTCTGTGATGCTTTAAAGCTGAGAAACCATCATCACATAGATTATCTTATTTGATGCTAGTGCTGACCGTGTGAGTAGGCAGGTCTGCCCAGAAGAGGAACGCAGGACCAGAGAGGACACAGGTCACCCAGTAGGAACCTGGGGCGGGCCTCATCCGGTTTTCTGACTCTGAGGCTCACTGTACCGCCAACGATCCATTGATTTGATTTGTTCCAAAGTCACCGAGTCATCTAGCTGCACAAGGGCTAGGATGGGGTTGAAATGTCGTGAGCCTAGGATTTCTGGGCAAGACAGGGAAGCTAAGGAAGTCTGATCACCTTTAGTTATGGGAGGATAGAGCAACCCAGAGGTCTCCAGAGGCTCCAGCGTAGCTGGTCTCTAGTGACAGCTATGTATTCATTCATTGCATATTTATTGAATAGATGTGCCAAGCACTGCATTAGAGCAGTGGTTCCCTAACTGGATGGCTTGTTAAAACATTGACTGCCAAGCTCCACCAGGGAAGTTTCTATTCAGTAGGTCAGGGGTGGGGCCTGAGAATTTGCATTTCTATCAAGTTCCCAGGTTGTCAGGGGTGCTGCCAGGGACCACACTAAGAGAACCACTGGATTCGAGGCTGGGGACACATGATTAAACCAGAGGTGGTTGTGGTTCCTGCCCTGGACAGAGCTTACGTATGTGAGTGAGTGGATGGATGGGTGGATGGATGGATGGGTGGATGGATGGATGGGTGGATGGATGGATGGATGGGTGGGTGGATGGATGGGTGGATGGGTGGATGGATGGATGGGTGGGTGGATGGATGGATGGATGGGTGGATGGGTGGATGGATGGATGGGTGGATGGGTGGATGGGTGGATGGATGGATGGGTGGATGGGTGGATGGATGGATGGATGGATGGGTGGATGGATGGATGGGTGGATGGATGGATGGGTGGATGGGTGGATGGATGGATGGATGGATGGGTGGATGGATGGATGGGTGGATGGATGGGTGGGTGGGTGGGTGGATGGGTGGATGGGTGGATGGATGGATGGATGGATGGGTGGATGGGGTGATGGGTGGATGGGTGGACGGGTGGACGGGTGGATGGATGGATGGATGGGTGGATGGATGGATGGATGGATGGGTGGATGGGGTGATGGGTGGATGGGTGGATGGGTGGACGGGTGGATGGATGGATGGATGGATGGATGGATGGGAGGAGTGGATGAGTGGATGGATGGATGGGTGGATGGATGGGTGGATGGGTGGATGGATGGATGGATGGATGGATGGATGGGTGGATGGATGGATGGATGGATGGATGGATGGATGGGTGGATGGGTGGATGGATGGGTGGATGGATGGATGGATGGATGGGTGGATGGGTGGATGGATGGGTGGATGGACAGGCAGATGGATGGGTGGGTGGATGAATGGATGAATGAATGGATGGATGGATGGATGGATGGGTGGATGGATGGATGGATGGATGGATGGATGGATGGGTGGATGGGTGGATGGATGGGTGGATGGATGGATGGATGGATGGGTGGATGGGTGGATGGATGGGTGGATGG
>JAVSCE010006967.1:0-19716 GCA_032199065.1 Smutsia gigantea | reverse complement strand
TGTGGAGGAGGCGGCCATGGGTGGGCTCTGAAGGTCAGGAGGCATTGTCCAGGCACAAGGGAGAGGTGATTCACACCAAGGAGCGTGGGTGGCGCCCAGGGGTTGGAGAGCCGAGGAAAAGCTGGGGGATTCCCGGTGACCCCCTGACTTGAAAGGTGCAGTCCTGGGTGTTGGGGTGAGGGCTAGTGAGAAAGGCTGGAGAGCGCCACAGGGCCAGGTCACAGGAGGCCGTGCAGGGCCCGTGGAAGAGCCAGGACTCCATCTAAAGGCCCCAGGAGCCACTGAAGGACTTGACGCTCTGCAAGGGCAAGATTCAGCGTGCACTGGAGAGAGTCCTGAGCTGGAATCAGTCCACTGGCCCGAGCGACGACAAAGGGCCCACAGAGACATGGGGCAAAGGCCCTGGAGACCTCGGGCAGCAAGAGGGAGACAGCTTTTCTCAGCTGCCTCTTATTTGGGGCCCTCGCTCACTCTGTCTTATGCTGGGTTTTTTTGGGCGGGGGTTTGTTTATTTTGGGGATTTGTTTGGGGTTTTTTTTTTGTAAACCATACATTGAGTGTCTCAGGAAGGAAGGTGGAAAGTTTGTTTTCAGACTGCTGTGCTGTGTGACCTTGGGCAAGTCACTCAACCTCTGTGCTGCTGTTTCCTCCCTGAAAAGAAGGTGATAGTGGTTGTTGGGGGGATTCTATGGCACAGTGTAAGTAAAATACATCTGAGCTCCCTGTAAGTGCTCCGCACAGGTTTCCCATTCTTATTAAGTGTAGTTGGCATTTCTGCTTTCCTAGAAGGGATGATAAGGCTGGATATTTCTTTTTCATCTCTGGTCTCTGTAATTAGCCTGTTTTCTTTAAGAAAGAGAACAAGAGTCTCTCCAGTGCACAGATGTAAGTGTGTGTCCTCTGTGACTGTCTTTGTGTTTTTTTTTTTTTAGAAGTAATTTCATGGCTCATGCCCTTGCGATTCCATCAGGAAAGCAGGGCCTCTCTATCAGGCAGATGATCGCCCCTGCTGGGCGTTCATTGGCAAATCACAGTTCTGTTAATTAACACAATGTGGTATTCAAGCTCTCAACTCCTTTCAAATTTACCCTTTCTCACTTGGGGTTTGAATTGTTGCCTCTCTCTTCTGAGCCCTGGGAATACGTGTGCCCCAGAGTCCCCCTTGTCCTTGGTCCGTCCTGGGTCCAGCAGCCAGAAGACATGGCCATGTGTCCCCTCCTTATACATCTGGCTTGTGCATCCTTGTCCTACTGCTTCCTTCTTCTCCCAATATCCCCGTCACCTACTTTCTGGAAAATTCCCTGACTTCTCCCCAGTGTAAAAAGGGACATACATTTCTATTCTGAGCACTTTGCTTTGACTTAGCAGCCTTCGTGGTCTTCAGCCCTATGCCTGGTTCTGCGCGATGAGCCTTTCTCAGCGCCACCACTAACGGCCCGTAGTAACGCTGCTCTGCTAATTTCAGATGCAACAAATTCTTCCAAACGAAACACCTTTAACAGATGCCTTCACAAGTCAGGTCTATGGCTCTGTCTTTTTGTTACCACTCTTGCTACTTTCCTTGAGACTGTGTCCTTGAGTGTCTTTAAAAAAAAAAAAAAACCCGGGGGTAGTAATGGGCTATAATAATCTACCCACAGACTCTGGCCTGGGACCTGTCACCAGAGACCTATAGCAGGATCAAGAGGTAAGTTCTCACCAGAGCCACGTCCAAATGCAGATCTCTCACCCTCTTTTTTGATTCTAGCTATGCAAGAACTCTGAAAAGTTAGGAGGGCTGCACTGTGCAATCTCTTATGGCCGTTCTACAGCTGTCCTACTAAAAGTGAACCGCCGTGGCCACTGAACTGTATCCTTAAAGATGGTGAAGACAGTAAAGTTGATGTTATGGATATTTTGCCACAATTTTTTAAAAAGGCATGAAATCCTGGTGTATGCTACATCTTGGATGGGCTTGAAAACATTATGTTAAGTAAGTAAGCCAGACATAAAAGGGCAAATAATGTATGGTTCCACATATGTGAGTTTCCAAGAATCATCAAATTCAGAAGCAGAAAGTACAAGGTGGTTTCCAGTGGCTGTGGGAAGGAGTAAATGGGAGGTAGTGTTTAGTGGGTACAGAGTCTCCGTGGGGAAAGATGAACAAGTTCTGGAGACAGAGGGCACTGATGGCCGCACAGCGCTGGGGATGTACTTGATACCACTGAACTGTGTACTTGAGGACAGTTCAAATGGTACATTTTTTATATTATGTACAAACACAATTTTGAAAGATGGGGAGGGAAACCCCATGAAAACATTTTTAAAGCACAAAATGAACATTTGGGGGAAAACAAAAATAAGAAAGTAACTTTTTTGAAAGCCCCATATATTGACTCAAAGTCATTCTCTTAGCTTTGGGATGTAAAAATGTATTATGTGTAACGTGGGTTGTTCAGAAATTATTGTGTTTGGTGTATTCAGTTTAGAAGTATAACTCAGACAACTCACCTGTTCATTCAGCACATTTATAGAGCCTATGTGGGAGGCACCGGGCTTAGTATGGAATAAAACGATCAGTGCAGACTCACTAACTGAATTTAATTTGAAATGGTCGACATTTTTTCTTACAAATAGCTCAACAAGCTGCTGAACTTGAGACTCTATTATCTCTTGGCTCTGGTGGGTCTTGTTGGTGAGTCTCTTCCAGGTTGCCAAGAAAAGGCAGGCTCAGATGGTCTTTGGTGACAGTCTCCTGTTGCAAAGATGCCAGAGAATGGGGTACAGAAGGAAGCCATGTCCTTCACTACCCAGCTGCCCCATGTGCCAGGGCTTCCAGTGTTATTTGGATTTCAGACTGGCTTGAGTGAGTGACCTGTTTTTTCTACATGGCCCTCCAATTCCTGTATCCCCAAAGAGGATCTGATGGAGTCAGCTTGTCACTTTCAGTAAGAAGTGACCCCCTGGGCATGGTATCCCTCTGAGTCATCATCCAAGCATAACATGGTTAGATAATTAAATGAGTTAATAACTGCAAAGTCCTTAGGAAGTGCTTTAGCCAGCACACAGTATGTGCCGAATACATGCTGTCACCACCGTGAAGCAAGGCACAGTGTCAGACCCTAAGGATAAGAGTGGAGAGTGACAGCTACCAGGTGTAACACTGACCAAGGTTTGGATGCTCTGCATCAGCCTCATTCAAGATGAAGTTGTCCAGCCCTCTGCTCTCAGTATGCCCAGGCTTCAGAATCAAAAAGCACCTGGGATCATCTCTTGTATTTCTGCTTTTGAATCATGGGCCCAAGAGATTTGCAACATTAGTTAGCTGATGACAAAATTCATGCTAATGATTATTGTCAAAGAAAAATGTTTCACTCGTGCCTTTAGATTTCAGAAAATGTTGGGTTTCATTTTATCTAAGCCATTTGCTAAAGAGTGTTTGGACAGATTCAAATGAGGGAATGGAAAGAAATGGCTTTGCCAACAATGTGGAGTGTTCAGTGGAACTCAGAGTCGAGGTCCTCAATGGCCAGTTCCCTGAGTAGCTCACACCTTCATGGAGCCACTCTGTGTCATCTCCTTTGTGTCATGATGCATGATCCACTCTAACCCTCACATTCTGAGACAGACACTGTCATTAACTCTGTTTTGCAGTTGGGAAAACAGAGGCTTAGAGAGGACCAAAGTCACATGGCTGGCAAGAGCCATTGCTCAAACCCAGGCAGTCTGACTCCGGACTCTTCCAGTTCTCAAGATTCAGATTTTTTGGTTTTAATTAAAAAGCATCTCTCTAATTGGTGAGCTTTTTGCTCTTCTTTAGATCTTTGGGAGAATGCTCGGCTTCATAATGTCACAAAGAAGCACAGGTGGTAATAGCATTCTACTGCCATGTCATTATGATCTTTCACGTCACCAAAATTGTCGGTCAGTCAACCAAGAATATTTCTTGAGTGCTAATTCAGAGCAATTTTCTGGTGCCTCCATCCTCTGTCTGGCATTCAGAATTTTACAGCTGATATACTCTTCATGGCATGTATGCATTTTGTCTTTCTACTTGTCTATAGAAAACTGATTTCATATCACAGCGCTTTCCCACCCCAGTCACAACATGTGTCCATAAATTTATAATTGTTTCAAGTCACATCGACACATCTTTCAGGACTCTTGGGTATGTTCCGATTCTTGAAAGAGGCCTGCTGGAAGGTTGTCAGGTGCTCAGCTGGCATCATAGTCTTAAGAGTTTGGAAAACCAAATAAATAAAATAAAGACTTCTATCCTGCCGATCATGGATAGAGATGTTACAGAAAAAAACAAAAAGCAACAAAAAACAAACTCAGTTCTTTTGCAAGATCTTGTGCCCTCTCCCCTGGTGCTCTTGGGTCATCTTGCCTAGAAGTCAAGTCAGTGAGGGTATTTAGCTTGCAGAGGCTCACAGTACTTGTTTCGGGGGCTGCTGATGAGAAAACTTTCTTTGTGATTGGGTTGTGGACACCAAATGCCACCATGGAGGGAGAGCTGGTGGCTGGAGAATGTGAAAGCTGCTTGAACTTCCTCTAGCCCTCTGTGCCTCATCTAAGCTCAAGGACATTAGTGTGTTGCTGTGTTTGTTTTTAAATCATGCTTTGAACATTTTCCTCTTTCATTGTAAGCAACACGTGCTTATTGTTGAGAATTTGGACGTCACAGAAAAGTATCAAGAATATAAAAATCACCCATAATCCTTTCCCCTGGCAATTATTAATCGTTTGGTATGTTTTCTTTTCTGTTTTTTGTTTTTGTTTTGAGATGGGCAGCTGTTTATTCATCACATATCCTCACAGTCTAGGGGCGGAGGACACTGCAGGCCGGGCAGGGCCACGTGGGGATCGCCCCCCGCAGGGAGGACCAGCAAGGCTGTGGGAGGCAGGTTTTATAGGAGCCAGGGGTGGACTCTACCTTATTCCACAGGAGGATGTGCTTGGCTTGTTTGAAAGTATCTTTTCTTGCTCATTCTTATTGTCATTAGTATTTATAATCATTATTACATATCTAGGAGCAGACAGAATATGCAATTTCATATCTTGCTTTTTCAACATCATTTAATTTCTTCAAAAACAACATTTTTATGGCTGCATAATAGCTCCTAGTGTGATTATACCCTAATTTATTCAACTATTTCCCAATTATTGGAATAGTTTAGGTTGTTTTCAGTTTTCACAGCAGGGTCTCTAATGTTTGCAATACCCTTCTTACATGGAAGGATATGTTTGGTCAGCTTATAACATTTGGAAGTTAATACTTCACTAGAGTATTTGCAAATGAATTTTATTCTCAAACTAATTTACTATATAGAAATATGGAAATTTTGACATTGAAGCCAGGGCCTAGCTTTTATCTTATTCTCTATCCCCACACACCCACCAATACACTAAGCTACTATAAATTTTTGTTTATATACTTAGTAGTGACATGTCCTTAACATAAATATTATTTAACTTTGCCAATTAAATGATCTCTGCAGAGTGCTAAAACTTAGGGAATTATATGTATGTGGTATTATTTATTTTGGGTTTTGCCACAAATCAAAAATTGATCATTATGTGTCATAAGAAGGCAAGCCTATCTTCCGCCTGAGTATTAGAAAGACTTTCTGAGGGTTGTGAGCAAAGCTGAGCTGGTTGAGAAAGAACTGGATCCCTAGAGGTGGAGCAGGTTCCTCCTCTCCAGTGTAAGCCAAGGTCATTGTATGAGAGAGAGAAGCAAGGAAAGAGATCATGCTGCTAATGAGGGTCAGACAGAAAGGGCCTGAAACTCGGCCTTCCATGTAGTCTTTACTCTGACAGACAGTGGAAGCCATTCAGGGTATTGAGCGTGGAGGTGAGAGAGTGAGTTTTGCTCTAGAAGAATTAATGTGCAGCAGTACATGAAATAGGTTGGAGCAGAGAAGTCCTGGGAGGAAGGACCCTGGGGGTGGGTCAGCAAGGAGGAAGAATACTAGTGCTGTGTTCCCACTGAGAGCCAGACACTGCATGGCATTTTACGTAAATGCTCTCGTTTTATTGCCTATACTTAGAGATGGGGAAATTGAGATCACGTAGGTCATGTGGCCAGAAAGTTGCAAAGCCAGGTGTTAACCCTAGTCCCAAAGCTCAGACTCTTTTGACTACACCAGGGGCGAGGGAGGGAGAGCCAGGGCCAGGCAGAGGCGGCGGGATGGAGAGGAGGGGATACGTGCATTAATTACCGTGGAGGCAAGAATCTGGTGAACTTGGCAACTGGCTAGAAAAAAAGGGGACAAGGAAAGAGGGAAATTGAAAATGTCACTGAGGTTTGGGGGACAGATGGTCACAAGGATGGTGATGCCATTGGCATCAATAGGGTAGGAGCACTTTGAGAGTGAAAAGGAGGAATTGGATGTTAGAGGTTCAGGATTAGAGGCATGAGCAGACCACCCTTGTTGACATGTCCAGAAAGCTGTGAGCCATATGGGCTGGGAGCGCAGAGAAAGGCCTGCACTGCTGATGTCGAGTTGACATTAGATTAGTAGAAACTAAGTTCTGATTTATGTAGGTTACAAATATATTTGAATGCAAAGTATAATTAAACATTATAAATTTGGATAAATTTAAACTCTTACCTATCAATGAGAATATTCTCTTTAAATTCTTTGGTGACACATACAGTCCTGGAGCCATAAGGAGCCAGGTTTCAACTTCCTTCCAGTTCCAAAACCTTGAGTCTTCTTGCCTTGTGTTTTCTGTGCTAAGCCTTCTGAGCAGGCAGGACAATGAGCTCCTTGTCTTTAACCTGCTCAAGGACAGCACACAACTCTGCCAGTAGAGTCCCTTCTGCTCATTGACCCATGAGATGTAGCTCGGCCCAGGCATGTGCTTCCCCACCCCTGCAACTAAATCCTACAAGCACAGAAGATCCTGACTCTTTTCCCCTTTCCAGTGACAAGGGCAATGTCCCAGAAGGCAGAAAAGAATTGTGAACCTGAGGACTGTTCCATGTTGCTGGGTGTGAGAACACAGGGAGCATAAGGCCTAATGAACTAGTGTCAGGTAAGCAACTTGGCTGCCTTTAGAGTCAAGGACTTGGCACGGCTGGGTATCCATATATAAACACTGTGCCTTAAATATTTAATCCATCATGCTTTAAAAAAATCCATGATCCATTTATTTATTTTTCTAACTCAGAGGTAAATCAAACACACCATTTCCTTTGGGAGAACCAAAAAAAAAAAAAAAGTTTTGCTCAATGTCTCCCATTTTGTCCTCGGTTTTCACGTTTCTGCTGATGACCTTGGCCTCATTAGTGAGCAACTTGCAGGAACAGGCTTCCAGAGCCCACCGCAGAACAAAGACACCATCCGGCGCAGGGGAGAGAAGGGTGCACCTGGGGCCGTCGGGGTGGGCATGCTTGTCTTGTAGAACCAGACACAAAGTACATAACCAGCATTTACTTAACAAAAGACCCAACAGCCGAACACCAGCAAAATTCAAAAGGGACAGGCTACACATGAAGCATGAAAAATGTTTCCAGTCGCATGAGACTCTCAAGCAGAGCAAGCAAGCCATAAGAAATGGAAAACATTTGAAAACATAGAAGTGAAGCTATTAGGTGTCACTTTTCAACAAAACAAGTAGAAGAGGCTTTCTCACTGACGGGCTCTAAGTGAGCTGTGTACTGTTAAGAGTGCCTGGCACATAATAGGTGACAAATAAATGTCAGCTCCTTTCTCTCTTACTAACTGATCCTGGAGAGACACTGGGCTCCTGTTCGTTTGTGCACCTGCTCAATAGAATAGACTCATTCTTCCCTTCTGTGGAGAGTCAGAGCTCCTACTATGTGTTACATGCTGTGAGAGACACGAAGAAGAAATTATGTTAACTGATCAAATGACTGCACAGGACACGGCCAACAGAAGTAAAGACCCAAGGCTTTACGAACCAGTGACCTCCCGGGGAGGGCTGGTGTCTTGCTTGTGTTGGTAGAATGTTACCTGGATAGGAGGTGGACTCTGCAAATGACGAGCAAATGAATGAGTCAGGGAATGAATGAATGAATGTACAACTAAGAGAGAGGTCCAACCCACAGGTGGGCTGCATGATGGGCATGTCTACAGAATGGGTGATTCTGGGCCTAAGTACCCAGAAGAGGTTCCATGGAAGATGGGGGTCTGAGCTGAGCCCTGAGTGACTTCGAAGAGGGACAGTGTCTCTCACCTGTATTCTCACCTACTTTTGAACCCTGCTCCCACTGCCAAGCAACATACCCCCTTATTTCTCTATCTGTTCACTCCTTCCACTGCATGTGTGTGTACGGGAATGCACACATCATGTGTCTGTCTCTGGGCCAAGGCTAGCTTTGTGCTAGCTAGCCTCTAAGTAACATAAATACAGTCCTCATAGCAATCTCTGAGGTAGGTGCTATTCTTATCCCAGCTCACAGAAGGAAACGGAAGTGCAGAGATGTTAAGGTCACACAGCTAGTAAGTGGTAGATCTGGAATTCAAGCCCAGATAGTCTGCCCCCCAGACTTGGTGTTTTTCACCACTAGGCTCTGCTGCCCACACTGGTCAAGTGGAATCAGGGACTTGCTGGAGTTTGTGTGGGTCTGACCTTTTGATTGGATAAGATTCAGAGCAGGTGAAAGCATGTATCTCTAGTATCTTCAGATTTATCTTCTCTGCTAATTTTTCCTCTCCTGCACAGAAATGTACTCAAGTCTTACACACTTTAACAAAGCGAAGTCTTCCTCTGTCTGTGTTCCACCCTGTCACTCCATTTCCATCCTCTTCTCCGTAGTCAGCCTACAGGAAAGCATAGCATTTGGGTGACTTCTACTGCCTTACTTCCCATTCATTCCTAGTAACTTAAGGAGATTGACTTCCATTAAAGAACCTTGGCCCAGGGTCATGAGGGACCTATTACAAATCTGGTAAACTCCATGGGGAAGAGGCCAGGCCAATTTTATGAACAATTGTGTTCCCTATCCTAGCACATTGCCTGGCTCATAAAGGGTGCTTAGCAGTCTTTGTTGAATGTTTTATGATGTTATTGTCTTATCTGATCAGCGACATCAGCCATCATTGAAACCCTTTCTTCCTCACTCCTGTGATGTTGCTTGTGCTGGAGTTTGGCCTATCCTTTTTGGCTATCCTTTCTCATTCTCCTTCTCCCCCTCATCTCATGCCTTAAATATTGGTGTTCAAATTCTGTCCTTTGCCTTCTTTCCTTCTCACTTTTATACACATGCCCCAGGAGAACAACCTTTCCATCCTATAGCCTTAACTACACGATTCTTATATCAGTATCTCAAATGCCAATCTCCTTCCCATGCACGAGGCCCATAAATCCAGAGCCATAATGGACATCTCCAGTTAGATGTCTGTTAAGCATTTAACAAACTGAACTTAACATCCTTCTGCATTTACAAGTCCTGTCCTTCCCATCCGCCTCCAGAAAAAGGAATAAAAATAGAGATAAATCCAAACAGAGAAGCAAACACTCTCTACCTCTTCTTTTATTCTGGACCTTCGTCAGCAACAGCACCATTTTTCCATCCAAGCCACAGACCCGGAGTCACCGTCACTTGTCCCTCTCCTGTATCTCTCACGCTCACTTAGTCACCAATTCCTATCAATTCTGCCTTTATCCTAAGTTCTAAGAGAACTTAGCTGGTCATAGCAAGTGCTTCTTTGTTTCCAAATGATCACTGGAATTCATCATGTGTCAGCCTGTTCATAGTAAGTGTAATGAGTGACATATATAGAATTATACAGAGTATGTGGTCTCTCTGTTCCTCAGATGTGATAAAGAGGTCCCTGCTTCCATGATTTCCCCTGTTGTTCCCGTTTCCTGGAGTGCTTTTCCTCCAGGTGCCCACATGTTCATTCCCTCAGTTTCTCAGGCGCTGAAATGTCACCTTATTAAGAGCGATTTCCTAGCCTCCTTATATTAAATGACAGCCCCCCACCTCTACCTCGTTGCATTTTGTCCCCCTTGCCTACTTTATTTTTATTCATAACATTCATCACCACCTGACATGTATGTATGTATGTGTGTGTGTGTGTATAGTTTGTCTCTCTCCCTGGAAAGCATAGAGACTTGGCCTGGGTCACTGAACTGGGTTTTGTTGTGGCATGTGGAAGCTGCTTGATAAACATGCATTGAATGAATAAAAAAAGAACTGAATATAGGATGACCCCAAAGAGAGAATTTCTGTTGATGGGATTGTTTCCAAGTCGAGGGTAGCATATGATGTCAGTTTCCTTCTGCAGAGGTCCTTTCCTTGGCAAGACCTCTGTTTGAATGAGCTTCATTCTGCCCAAGAAGCCTCGGTCACAGAAAGCCTCCAAAAACGCGTCAACAGACCCAAAGAGGCAGGCATGCGGGGATGAGAGGTCAACCCACTCTACTGATCTAAAGACTTATGACTGCTCACCATCAAGCATCCCCTTCACAGGGGCGAGAAGCCCCGTGCGGGGAGGATGCACTGATCACCCTGAGGGAAGAGACAGACGAAGCTCCGCTGTCTCCCGCACAGTGACTCCCAGCCCCGGGAGGCACACAACCCTGTTATCATTTACTTGATTTACGATCATTCAGCACTCCTCAAAAATGGCTTCCTGGCTCATTATTTGTGTTTTAAGAACATACTCTTTATACTTGAATTGTGCTCTGACTTTTCAAATAAAGGCAGGCTGGTATATTGCCACAACAGGGCTGAGAACCACAACTGCTAGAGCAGAGTCATCTGGTCTACCCCGAGACCGCCAGGCAGGAAAGGTATCATCCCCATTTCAGAAGGTAGACGGATGAACGTAGAAGTTATGTGACTTACCTAAAGTGATAGAACTAGGAGAGGGACCAAAGGCAGACCTCCTTTTCCCAGGGCAGTGCTCACCCATTATTCCATGGTCCTTGCTACTCCAAAACATCTTTTTTTCCACCACATCTTGCCATCCCATGCACATGGGATCTGGAAAACATCTTTGCTTCTATGAGGACAGAGGCAAGCACACACTCCGTAGGCACCTTCATTTTCATACTTCTAAATTAGAAAACAGAATTTGCCAGCATTGTAAACTGAAAAATTCTGGGGAGAGAAAAAGTGAAGTTACTGATCTTGTATTTCCCATGTTGTTCGTAATAACTGGTATGCCCTGACACTGCTAAATACGCATTAGATGACATCAGTAATGCACGTTGGGTCCGTTGTATTTGTTCCTCTGCCTTGTAGCATGGCAGTGAACATAAATGTCCACCAGTATTTGTGGTAGCACTTTACAGTTTACAAAGGGCTATTACAGATCTCATTTGGTCAATGACTTTAGGAGGCTGGCTGTAGGGCATGGTGATTAAAAGCCTGATTTCGGAGTCTCCCAGTTCCAATCTGCCTGACTTGATGGGACTTATTTTCTCATCAGTAAATGGAGAATGATAAACCGATCAATTGGTTGGGAACATTAAATGTAATAATGTGTAGGAAGTGCTTAGAACATGCCTGGCACATAAAAAACGCTAACTTTAATATTGTTATGAAAGATCCTACACATTTTTTGGTAACTTTCAGGTGTTACTAAACTTTCGTTTGTAGACATTAAAGTCTGAAGTAATGCCAGAATAGATGTAATGCCATAATTTCCATCTTATATCTAGTTAAATCTCTCTTTCCCAGCTTGGGTTTGACCCACTCTTGGAAACTGGCAGTAAGACAAAAAATGTGTTCAGTTTCTTTAGCCCCATTGCTCCATCTGCTGTCCACTGGCCCTACTACTTCTGGCTCCTCTGGGAGGCGGGAGTGGAAAGGGCAGGTACAGCCTCCAAGAGGTGGCATTTGCTTCGTGCTGTCTGTGTTGGTGCCCTGACTGTGGCAGGGCTCCAATGCTCGCTCACTGGCTTACAGGGCACTTCGGTGGTTCCTTTGGAAAAGCCTCCCAGGGAGTGCCCGTGCACCTTGGCTCTTGATGGGGGCACCTTCTAGCTGACCTGGTCCTACCCCCTCCTCTGCCCTCATTTTTGGTGCCCCCGATGCATAGAGATTCTTTCTGTTGTAGTCACCACACCCTAACAGGCAAGGTTCTTGGGTGGAGTCTTTTCAAGGAAGCATTAGTGTTCATTGGCATCCGCTTGGCTCATGGAGAAAGCACCAGATACTTACCCAGAAAAACCCTGGATGCATGGCCTTGTCTTTACTCTGTGGCCACAGGTAGGTCTTCCCATCTTCTTGCCTCATCTTTCCAGGCACAGGTAGGTACCACCCCTGTGTGCTCAGCTCTAGCGTGCCTGTGTGTAGCTCTCCAGGTGGTTCTGTGCAGGGCCCTTGGCTTAAAGTGGTGTGTGCTGAGGGAGGGGAATCCACAGCTCTCTGCCTACGCGTCCCTGCTCAGTCTCTTCCTGCTCTCTCCTGCGCTCCTATCATATGAGAAGTGAAGGTGCTGGATGCATTACAGGTTGCAGAGCTGGTTTGGGGCCCCTTCTAGCATGTTCTGCACACCTCCCCTTAGAGCAGTGCTGTCCCATGGAAATACAGTGCAAACCACACATCTAACTTAGGTTTTCTGTTAGCCATATTAAATATGTAATAAGAAACAGAAAAAATTAATTAATAATATATTTTATCTAGTCCAAAGTATTGTCATATCAACGTGTAACCAATATAAAAAATTACTAATGTGATATTTTATGAAAATTCATGCTGCATCTTTGATGGCTGATGTGTATTTTGCACTTCCACATGTCTCAACGCAAGCACTCAGTAGCAAGTTCAAGTTCTCAGCACCCATTGGGGGCTGGTGGCCTCCGTGTTGGACAGAACTTGGAGGGAGAGTAGGGTATAACTTCTGCTCTTCTCAGCGGTGAGGTCTCAGAACTGAGAGTTGTGCTGTGACCTGTAGGGAGCATGCCCACCAGTGTGTGGACAGCCAGGACTCAAATGCAGGTCTTCTGACAGCAAGCTCAGTGTTCCGTTGGGTTGTTTCTACCCCACCATGCTGCTCAAACAGAAATTGCTGTGCTGCGATCGTGGGGACCTCAGTGGCTGAAGGGACGTTTTCGGGTAAGGAGGTGGCTGTAGACATTTGCATGAGTCATTAGAGGATCTGGGGTAGCACTGAAGTCCTGAAGCATGGGAGATAGTCAGAGATGGTACTGAAGGCAGCCCCATGCCTCACTGAGAGTGCGTGCAGGAAGAATGGCAACTGTGGGCAGTGGCGTCTTTGAGCCTGGTCCTGGCCTTCGGCCGGCGCTGGCCTGCATAGGAGCTGCTGGGTGAAGCTCTGCCCCCAGTGCAGATACTTCCACAGGTCACACTGTTGGCCAGTTTTACCTTCCACTGCTCAAAAGGAACAAGAAAGTACTTAGTGGTAGCATTTCTTTAAGAAGACAGTACTCTTGGAAGGAATCTGTGGCCAGGCCTGAAGTCATGGTCTTCTATCTAAGTCCAGGTTAGGGAAGGTGGCCGTGCTATTTGCACTTAGAACTTTAAAAACGGGAAAGCTCACATCTAACAAAGAACTCAGAATCTGATTGTTTAAGTAATGCCTTCTTTTTTGTACAAAAGAGCAAACAAGACTCAAAACATCACAACTGGAAAGGCTGCTGTTAACATTTGGTGTACCTCTCTTTTGCTTTTCCCACATGGATGTACATGTGTGGGTGCATATATATACAGCCACCTTGTAGGGATCATGTGGAATATGGAGGCCTCTGCATTGTTTCTCATATAATATTCTATTATGAGCCGTCCCTTGCCATTGGCATTCTGCAAAAGAATAATTTTAATAGCCAAATAATACTTGATTATATTCTATTGAATGTTAAAATCTCTTGGGCATTTGAAGTGGTGTGGAATCTGAAAAGGACTGAGGACTGGAAAGGGCATGAACAGAACGGGGTGCTTTCCCAGACCTGCCTCTTCCTGTTTGTGTGACCTTGGTCACTGTCATTGACTGAAATTCCTTTGTCTGAATTTCTAAGTCTACAAAATGAGAAAAATAGCATCCACCTTATGAGCCTGGGGGAGGCTTAATGGACACATCCTGTGTAAATTGCCCAGCACAGAGCCTGCACATAGTAAATGCACAGTAAATGTTCATGACTATTCATCTTCCCCCTCCCTAGGCTTTTCAGATTCTTTGCTATCAGTCAGTTCTCAAGTGCTTGCACATTTTTCTGGAAAGCATCGCACCCTCTAAGGTGCCCGTGTGTTTTAAAGCTCGCGTCTAACGATTGCTTTGTAGGGACTCTCTGGGGGCACTTTCTTGCCAAGCCACCCCAGTTTCAGTGCTCTGCACGCAGAGCAGCTGTCAGTGACACATGGTCCAGAGCAGGAGAGTGGAAGAGCGGATTGTACTGGTCTAGTTCGTCACTGATGGTAGAAGACCCCCCCAGGGACAGGAATGGAGAACGAGGCGACAAGGTGTAACTGGCTAGGGAGCCACAGTTTGCTTTCCTCCATTGCCTGCTGCCGTTTCTGCTGTTGGTTTAGCAGTGTGGCTGCAGGGAGAAAGGAGTCATTCCTGTGATTTTTTTTTTGCTCTGAGAGTCTGCCTCTCAGTGCTGGGCTTTCTCTCCCCTTCTTTCTTCTCTCCAGTCACTTGCTTTAGCTGCTGACCTAGCTTTCATCAGGCAAGTACAAATTTTGCAATTTGCCTTCCATTGTTTTGACAATGGATGTGATTTGTCTATGGCAGCATCACATTATATCCCTATTTATGGCAGCTCTCTAATCCGGAGGTGGGGTTGCGGAGGAGGAAGCTTGCCCACTGTCTTCTGACCCAGAAACCACTCCTTGTTTCTGTAGCAAATACCTCCCCCCACCATCACTTCCTAACTTGGGAGACAGGGCAGAAAGGTCTGTTGGGTTCGTAATCTGAGGCCTGTCATTTGTGTCATTAAACTTTATGGGAAGGTGCCCCCACATTGCATGGCTCTGTGCAATGTGGAATCGGGGCCTCTGTTGATATTTTGTTTGTATATGATAAATAATTATGTTGGACTGTTAAGCAATAGTTATTGTTGGCTTTTAAAAATAAGATTGGGGGAGACAGAGATTGGTTTCAAGTCACAATGACATTTGAGTCCCTGAAGTGGGTTGAGTTGGCTAGATCCATCCTCCTCACCCTGCTTTATTCCATGGTGCACACAGTGTTAGTAACTGCTACAGTGTGGGATGGTGATCTCATTCAGCAAACATTTATTGACCAACTGCTGTGTCAGGCAATGTGCTAGGGACCGGGCAGGCAACATAAACCAGACACACCCCTAGCCCTGAACAAGCTCACATTTATTGAGGGAAGAAGACATCAGTAATTACAATAAGATTTGTAGTAAGTGCTAGAGGGGTGATATCAACCAAGTGAACTGGACACCAGTGTCTGCTAGAGTATTCCGGAAGCCTTCCAGATATTTCTGTGTTAGGGAAGATGCTAAGGCTGATAAGAAGCTGACCAGCTGGAGCGAGTGGGCGGCCATGTTGGCAGAGAGCACTGCCCATCAAGGCAAGGGGAGAAGGTGCCAGGCTTTCAGGGAACTGTGGTCGGTTATGACTGGAGCTTGGGTGGCTTGAAGTGAGATGGAGGTGCTGGAGGAGGCCGAGGGCAGTTCTAAAGAATCTTTTAGGGGTCAGAGCCCCAAGTCAGGCACGTTCTTGTGGACACTTATGAACTATTTTGCTTTCACATAAAAATAAGTTCTTAGGAGAACTTCAGGGAAGATGGCGGTGTGAGCAGGGCGGCAGAAATCTCCTCCCAACGCTATATTTATCTACGAAAACAGAACAAATACATCTATTCCTAAAAGAGAGACGAGAATACACAGGAAAGCACACAGCGTGCAGCTACACCCGAGAGGACTCGGCACCCCAAGAGGCGGTCTTAAAGAGCCCAGCTGACATACGTGGCAACTATCAGTGACCAATTCTATAGCCATGAAAAGACAGAGGAATATGGTTCAGACCCAAATCAACCAGACAACCCCAGAGAGGGAGTCTAAAGGTATGGAAATGCACAGTCTTCCTGAAAAAGAATTCAGAATAAAAGTCATAACCATGCTGTTGGACCTACAGAGAAATGTGCAAGAGCTGAGGGAGGAAGTGAGGAAACTGAGGAAAGACAATGCAGAAATCAGACAAGCAATTGACGGGCTTAACAGCAGAATGGATGAGATGCAAGAGACTGTTAATGGAATAGAAAACAGAGAACAGGAATACAGAGCAGCTGAGGCAGAGAGAGATAAAAGGATTTCTAGGAATGAAAGAATATTAAGAGAACTGTGTGACCAATCCAAACGGAACAATATACGCATTATAGGAGTACCAGAGGAAGAAGAGAGAGAAAAAGGGATAGAAAGTGTCTTTGAAGAAATAATCGCTGAAAACTTTCCCTCACTGGGGAAGGAAGTAGTCTCGCAGTCCACCGAAGCTCATAGATCTCCCAACACAAGGGACCCAAGGAAGACAACACCAAGACACATAATAATTAAGATGGCAAAGATGAAAGATAAAGACAGGGTATTAAAGGCAGCTAGAGAGAGAAAAAAGATCACCTACAAAGGAAAACCCATCAGACTATCATCAGACTTCTCAACAGAAATATAACAGGCCAGAAGAGAATGGCATGATATATTTAACGTTATGAAACAGAAGGGCCTCGAACCAAGAATACTGTATCCAGCACGATTATCATTTAAATATGATGGAGGGATTAAACAATTTCCAGACAAACGAAAGTTGAGAGAGTTTGCCTCTCATAAACCACCACTACAGGATATCTTAAATGGACTGCTCTAGATGGAAGCACACCTAAGGCTAAAAAGATATCACCAGAGAAAATAAAATGATAGCAAAGAAAGCAGACCATCCAAATACTAACTAAAGGCAAAGAATAAAACACCTATTATAGAAAGAATGGAGGAGGAGGAATAAGAAGGGAGAGAAAGAAAGAAACATCAGACTGTGTTTACAATAACTTAACAAGAAAGTTAAGTTAGATTGTTAGACAGTAAAGAAGCAACCCTTGAACCCTTGGTAACCACGAATCTAAAGCCAGCAATGGCAATAAGTACATATCTATCAATAATCACCCTAAATGTAAATGGACTGAATGCACCAATCAAAAGACACAGAGTAAAAGAATGGATAAAAAAGCAAGACCCATCTATATGCTGCCTACAAGAAGCTCACCTCAAATCCAAAGATATACACAGACTAAAAGTGAAGGGATGGAAAAAGATATTTCATGCAAACAACGAAGAGAAAAAAGCAGGTGTTGCAGTATTTGTATCAGACAAAATAGACTTCAAAACGAAGAAAGTAGCAAAAGATAAAGAAGGACATTACATAATGATAAAGGGGTCAGTCCAACAAGAAGATATAACCATTATAAATATATATGCACCCAACACAGGAGCGCCAGCATATGAGACAAATACTAACAGAATTAAAGGAGGAAATAGACAGCAATGCATTCATCTTAGGAGACTTCAACACACCACTCACTCCAGAGGACAGATCAACCAGACAGAAAATAAGTAAAGACACAGAGGCACTGAACAACACACTAGAACAGATGGACCTAACAGACATCTACAGAACTCTGCACCCAAAAGCAACAGGATACACATTCTTCTCAAGTGCACATGGAACACTTTCCAGAATAGACCATATACTAGGCCACAAAAAGAACCTCAGTAATTTCAAAAATATTAAAATCCTACCAAACTTCTCAGATCACCAAGGTATAAAACTAGAAATAAATTTTAGAAAGAAATCAGAAAGGCTCACAAATACATGGAGACTTAACAACACTCTCCTAATTAATCAATGGGTTAACGACCGAATCAAAACAGAAATCAAAGAATATATGGAGACTAATGACAACAACAACACAAAGCCACAACTTCTGTGGGACGCAGCAAAGGCAGTTCTAAGAGGAAAGTATATTGCAATCCAGGCCTATTTAAAGAAGGAAGAACATTCCCAAATGAATAGTCTAAAGACACAATTACTGAAATTGGAAAAAGAAGAACAAATGAGGACCAAAGTCACCAGAAGGAGGGACATAATAAAGATTAGAGAAGAAATAAATAAAATTGAGAAGAATAAAACAATAGAAAAAATCAATAAAACCAAGAGCTGGTTCTTTGAAAAAATAAACAAAATAGATAAACCCCTAGCCAGACTCATTAAGAGAAAAAGAGAATCTACACACATAAACACAATCAGAAATGAGAAAGGAAAAATCACCACAGACCCCACAGAAATACAAAGAATCATAAGAGAATATTATGAGAATCTATATGCTAACAAGCTGGAAAACATAGAAGAAATGGACGACTTCTTAGAAAAATACAACCTTCCAAGACTGACCAAGCAAGAAACAGAAACACTAAACAGACCAATCACCAGCGACGAAATCGAATTGGTAATCAAAAAACTACCCAAGAACAAAACCCCCGGGCCTGATGGATTCACCTCTGAATTCTACCAGACATAGAGAGAAGAAATAACACCGATTCTCCTTAAAGTTTTCCAAAAATAGAAGAGGAGGGAATACTTCCAAACTCATTCTATGAAGCCAGCATCACTCTAATACCAAAACCGGGCAAAGACCTCACCAAAAAAGAAAATTACAGACCAATATCCCTGATGAACGTAGATGCAAAAATACCCAACAAAATATTAGCAAATCGAATTCAAAAATACATCAAGAAGATCATACACCATGATCAAGTGGGATTCATCCCAGGGATGCAAGGATGGTACAACATTCGAAAATCCATCAACACCATCCACCACATCAACAAAAAGAAGAACAAAAACCACATGATCATCTCCATAGATGCTGAAAAAGCATTTGACAAAATTCAGCATCCATTCTTGATTAAAACTCTCAACAAAATGGGTATAGACGGTAAGTACCTCAACATCATAAAGGCTATATATGACAAACCCACAGCTAACATCATACTTAACGGCGAGACACTGAAAGCTTTTCATCTAAGATCGGGAACAAGACAGGGATGCCCACTCTCTCCACTGTTATTCAACATAGTGCTGGAGGTCCTAGCCACAGCAATCAGACAAAACAAAGACATACAAGGCATCCAGATTGGTAAAGAAGAAGTCAAATTGTCACTATTTGCAGATGACATGATACTGTACATAAAAAACCCTAAAGATTCCATTCCAAAACTACTAGAACTAATATCTGAATTCAGCAAAGTTGCAGGATACAAAATTAACACACAGAAATCTGTTGCTTTTCTATACACTAATGATGAACTAACAGAAAGAGAAATCAGAAAACAATTCCATTCACAATTGCATCAAAAAGAATAAAATACCTAGGAATAAACCTAACAAAGGAAGTGAAAGACCTGTACTCTGAAAACTACAAGACACTCCTAAGAGAAATTAAAGAGGACACTAACAAATGGAAATGCATCCCATGCTCTTGGCTAGAAGAATAAATATTGTCAAAATGGCTATACTACCTAAAGCAATCTACAGATTCAATGCAATCCCTATCAAACTACCAACAGCTTTCTTCAATGAACTGGAACAAATAATTCTAAAATTCATATGGAACCACAAAGACCCCGAATAGCCAAAGCAATCCTGAGAAGGAGGAATAAAACACGGGGAATTACGCTCCCTGACTTCAAGCTCTACTACAAAGCCACAGTAATCAAGACAATTTGGTACTGGCACAAAAACAGACCCACAGACCAGTGGAACAGAATAGAAAA